>LPNX010152629.1:0-52730 GCA_001517045.1 Pseudotsuga menziesii | reverse complement strand
TTGGCTGTGTATTTTTAACTCTGCGGATTTTTCTTTGAGCTGCTTCGAAGTTGCAGTGTGGTTTTCTAAGTATAAGTTTTAGAAGTAATTAAAAAAAAAAATTCATATGAATGCTAAAATGCGTGTATGATACATCAATGGATAGAAGATTCGTTGGTGAATTTATCGGTATCAACTCCGCCCATTTATGTGCTAGGAATGGCAGGGTTTACACCTCTGCAAGGCACAGGAAATTTTTCATTTGTTTGAATGAGGGCTAAGTCTGTTTTTAAGCCCTCGACCAAGGTATGAACCTCGACCGAGGTATATAAATACCTCGGTCGAGGTATTTAAATACCTCGGTTGAGGGTTTGTAAAGCACGCAATACCTCGGTCGAGGGCTTAATAAAACCTCGGTCGAGATATTAAGACCTCAGCCGAGGGCTTGTTAATCCCTCGACCGAGGTGCGTTTTTTTTTTTTTGCTGAAATGCCCTTGCCAAAAAGTGTTACCCAGGTCCGTGGATTCACCCTTAAGTTCCAGAATATTCATACTGTATGGAGCCTTTGAGCTGGGTATAGCACCTGGTACCAGCTCAATTGTAAAATCCAGTTCCCTCCGAGGAGGTAATCCTGGAATTTCCTCTGGAAAAACATCAATAAATTCATTTAACAACGGAATATTCTCTATTTTTATTTTATCTTTTTCGACATTATTTGCCTCATCTGTAATAATTACAGCATAGGCCTTGCATCCTTTCCTAACTTCTCTTTTGAGCTGCAAGGTAGAGATCTGCCTAACCACAGTCTTCCTAGGAATTCCTTTAACTACTACAGGCTGTTCATTATTATTTACACAAGTAAGCGTTTTATCAAAACAGTTTAACACTACCCTATGTTGTTCTAACTAGTCCATACCTATAAGTATGTCATAAGAACCAAGTGGTAGCACATTTAATTTAACAGCAGTTTCAAAACCATTCATATCTAAAACACAATCCTTAACATAACAATTTACCTTCCTTTTTGCCCCTGTGGCTAGTTGAACTAGCCAAGAGTTATCAAATTTTTCAACATTCAGATGACACTTTTCTACTATCTGTGGTGAAATATAACTTAAGCTAGCACCTGGATCTATCAAAATAGTTATAGGAGTTTTGTTAACCATACCTTCTACTTCCACCATGGAAGTTTGGTACTCAGCTTGTCGATTTTCCAATGCTGCATTGATCCAGGGCATGGTCCTTGCAAAGTCTCCAACTGTCATTTCATCTTGTATTGTATGAATATTGTTGTTTGGCTTCTTTCGGTTTGGGCAAACTGATGCATAGTCTGGGCCATTGCACTCCCAACACTTAACAGGTTCCTTCCTTTCAAAATTCTTAGTAAAATTTTCATGATTGTTGGAAACCTCCTTGCTGCCCTTGAAGTTATTGGAGTTATTTGAAGCACCATTTTTGCCTCCCTAAAAGTTCTTGCCATTAGAGTGGTTTCTGTTCTTGTTGTTCTTGAAATTTTTCTGGGGTACATACTCCTTTTTCTTGAACTCAACCTGATTACCATTCTTTTTAGCCTTCCAATTGGCTATTCCTTCCTTCTTTTTGTTCTGTTCAAAACAAAAATTTGCTTTTCGCATGGCTTCTTCCAGAGTTTTGGGATTGTCATATTCGATTCTGTCTTTTATATGGTATGGCAGGTAGCTGAGAAACCGCTGTACCTTCGGTTTCTCATCAACTAAATACGGCACATACCTCAACAGACTTAAGAACTTGTTGTTCAAGTCTTTCATAGTCATGGACCCAAGCTTTAACTCATAAAACTCCTTGGCCCTTTCTTCATAGTACTGTTCAGACAGGAACTTCTTCTTGAAGTACCTTTTGAATGTACTCCAGTTGACCTCTTTTTCTTTAATCCCTTTAACCCTCTTCAAATCTTGCCACCATATATCTGCCTTCCCTAAAATGTTATATATCGCCATTCTCGCCTTCAGCTGGTTTGAATAACTATAAATCTGCACGTATTTTCTCATCCCGGATAACCAGGATTCTGCCTCTTCTCCTTTTTTCGTTTCTCCATTGAAGGTTGGGGGTTTTATTTTCTTGAATTCTCCAGAAATCTCTTCGTAAGGTCTGTACTTTTTCTTTCTCTTATACACCTCTGCTTCGCTGCTATCATTGGTAGAATAATAGTTTTGTTGTTCCTTAATGCCTTCAGATGAGGAACTACTATCAGATTTATCTAGTTTCATCTTTTTGGCCCCTTTTTGATGACTAGCTTCTTCCGATTCAGACCTTCTATTTTTCCCTTCAGTCTGAAACTTCTCTATCAGAATTTGATTTAACTCCTCTTGAGTTTTCAGAATTCGTTCATTATCCTTCTTAACTGATTCTAATTCAGTCTTTAACCCTTTTATGGTCTGCATCAATTCTGAGGAGTGAGCAGTTATCTCCTCAATCACAGGTTCTCTAGACATCTGTCTGATCTCAGTGTTTGGAGTTTCCTCTTCAGCATAATCTCTTAAGTTCTCCATACCTGCCTGTTAGATTCAGAAAAAAAAAAAATTTCTGCTTTTCACATAAAACAAGTACAGATTAGTATATTATTTTACTGTTATGCAAAAATTAATTGAGCCACATCAAGGCCTAGTGTTTGAACCATGCTCTGATACCACATGTCAAAACCTCAAATTTACGAAAAATTTAAAACTTCTAAAAATCACATAAGATCACAATAAATGCAGCTGTTAACTGGTTGATTAGTTTATGCCTTTTCTATTGTAACTGAATAACTATTTAATTATCCTGTACTCACAATTTCTTTTTCAGCTACTGACTGTTTTTCTGTTTGCGACATAAGGTGGTTTGTCGTCTAAGGGCTAGGCTTACTTAGCTTTTGAGCTAAAGCAGCCGTTCCCTTTTTATTACAGGTATACAGGTAAAAGTATGGTTCGATGTTAACAAGTCTTTGAAGTTACAGTTCAGTTTTCTGCATATATTTGTTTTGGTAAAGTTTAATCATGCTAGAAAGACATACCATACTTCTCAAGGTATTATTTCTATTACTACTGAAGCTTTCCTTTGAGACTTAATATAAAAAGAACTGCATTTTGCCTATAAACAAAGTAGTAAAGGTCTACTTCTTCCAATGTCACAGAAATTAATAAATTTTACAAATACGATAACTTCTAAATGTCCATCCTGAAGAATGTATTTATTATTTCTTACTTGGTAGCTATCATTTTAGAAATTTCACAGTTTCATAGATTTACTTCCTTTGGCAAAGTTATAGTAATGTCATACCAAGCTTAGATTACACTCTGTTCAGTTTTCTACTGAGGAGAACTATTAATCACATCAATTCATAGTTATTTTTATTGCAGCATCTAGAATTTATAATTTCCAACAAGTATCAAGGATTGGAAACCTATACTGTTGGAACCAGTCCTAGATCCATTTTGTTTGATCTCTTATGATATCTCTAGACTAGATTAACAAACAAGGAAAAGATACAAACTTTCTAATCTATCCTTCTTTGAAGTCTCTTACAAATTTTGAGTTTGGAGAGTGTTAATTCTACTTGTTGCCAACAATGTTATGACATAAACAAAAAGGGGTTATCTCCTTAGTTCCCAAGTATTTAAACTATATACTAGCATTAATCCCAAACATATTATCATTAACACAAGAGAAATAACAATAATTGCATATACTCCAAAGAGTAGAAATGAGTACCACTATCCTTTTAAAGCCAAATAGATAGCATTTAAGTTGTAAACTATTACAACTAAACTATAATCAAATCTATTATAAATAGTTTATTGTTATCCTAAGGAAATGCTATGCTAGTGCGACAAGGTTGTGTATAACCTTACCTAGCATGCGATAAAATAAACAATATATAATCATGCTATATGTAAAAACATAATGCTGATGATTAAACTATACGTAGCATGCAATTTATATACATATTTGACTAATGTACGAGGCTGTTGATATTATGCAGGTTAAACTATGGAGCAAGATCTCCTTTGGAACCTTCCAGCGATAATTTGGTTTATAAAAACTCAACGGTCGAGGACTATGGAATAATAGCCAACATCATACCAATTATTAAAACGATATGTGGTCGTTTATCAGCCACACTCCATCGTTATATATGTGTTGACTGAACCCTAGCTTGTTATTTTCTTTTCCCTCAGGCCCTTGGCCACTCTGCTAACTCTTTGGACCAAACCACTGAAGTTTTGACTGTGTTTGCTCCCATTGCTGCCTCGGCTCCTCGTGAGCTCTGCTATTTGCATTGTGAGGTTGAAAAGGGGTGTTTACCACCGTGTTGTTTGCTTCTGCTCCTCGCCATTGTTTAACTGGTTTCGGTTGGTGACAGTCCTTCCATTTTCTGTACCCTCCAGCATTATATTCCTTCAGCGTGGCGTGGCTGGTTCAAGTTACTGGCTGTAAGATATATTATTACACTCTGTCGGGTTCTTACCCACTCTATTGATTCGCTGGAAAAAGTCGTAGCTTCGCTGCGAGGGTTTGTTAACAGGTAAGAAGCTATTCTTTGCTTTTCTTTAATAAACAATAATTTATACCAGTTAATATAATTCTTTTACATTTAAAAGCTGATACTAAAACTCTGTGCAACGTTTTCCCTTGCAGGTGAACCTGGTTCTCTTCTTCGTTTTCACCAGAGTAAAGGTTACGGCTCCAAGACCCGGGTAAGCCTTGGTCCTTCCACGGCTTATCGCAATGTGTGAAACCCTTAAGCGAACTATACAGAGTGGTTGTTGCAGCCCTTTTTGTTATCCTCTAGGGATTTTTGGATTGTTTGATTTTATGTTTGAATTTAAGGGTTAAACCCTATCTATTTAAAGAGAACCCTCTGGCTACGGCCGTGAGTGTAAGACTCTACTTGCAGTTGTTGTTTGGTTTTATAAGCTTAACCGGCTATAAGCCTGGTGTTTACTGTTTTAAAACATTGATACAGGCCGCACGCCTTCCTGTATATTTTTGTTACAGTTTGGTTTATTAAATAATACAGAGTTCCGTTATTCTTATGATTGTTTGGAAGAAGTTAGGGTTTTATACCCTCAGTTCTATAATACTTTGGAAACTGTTTCTATTTGTTGTATTTCCTTAAAGCAGTATTGGAAGGATTAAAACAAAGTATCCTTACTATGTTTATTTAATAACCCGGCCTGTGAGAAGAATATTATAGTTTCTTTGGTTTATTTAATGATTTTCAATGAGGAGACATTTGTCTTGTTAAAATACTATTGAGGTTTAAACATTTAAGCTCGATGGTCGAGCGTCCTGTACTCATGTCTTTTCTTCTTGTACAAAGTTACTTTTGAAAGTATTAATGCATCATTTTTGTTTAAAGTCTGTTTTTAAGAAGAAATAGTTCTTCAGGCTTAGAACAGCCTTAATGTGTTGTTTTACAATGCAGCTACTATGAACCCTTGTGTTATTTTTATAATTATTAATTACTTGCAGTAAATAACTATCTAGGGTTTTAACCCTATTTTACAGTTTATAAGCTATACTATTTCTGGTTTTGATATAATATATAATCGTAATATTCTTTTGTAACTGTGGGTAATTCAAATCATTACCCTCATGATTAAGCTCGTTTATTCAACAGTTCTATTGTTTACCTTTGATTTTTAAAACATCTGAGTTAGTTAAATAAGAAATTATTTTACAGATTTGTTGTTAGGTTAAATACCTGAGTTATACTATGCTTTGTTTATAATAATATACTTGGTTAAAGTAATAAAAGTAGGGTTAATACTAGTTAATAGACATATGTCAGAATAAACATTATTATTATAATATTAATTACTAACACAGTATTAGCAATCTTATTCTAGTTGTAATACTAGGTCCTCCTTTTATTTAACTTTGATTATTTTTATAATTATTAGAATACTATTCAATATTTACTTCTTTGTAGTTTTACTATTCTTTCGAAACTCTGCTGTAAATAGTTTATTTTCTTAGTTGAAAATGTTTACTTATAATTATTCTACAAGAACGAAATGTTAACATACTTGTATTCAGAAAAAGAATATAAACCCTACAACCTGTACAACTTAGTTTGAAACAAAAGAATCAAATCAACCAGAAAGGAATAAACATTATAATACACATTATCTTTAATCCTAAATTGTTAACAGTAATTTATAATACCAGTTCTTGCTTAAATTTATTTTAATAAAGGAACTATCCTGTTATGTAGAATGAAACTATGGTAAGCAGTAAAATTCTAACTCATCCTTTACTATCTAGTCTTATAGTAAAGACAAATAAACAATACAAAAATAATTAACTTTTCTTTCTTTGTTCTGACTGTAAGAAGATAACATATAAGTTTTGAGAAAACACTTGAAGCAGCTAACTAGGAACTCAGCTCAGAAGAAATACTATTTCTCAATACTGAGATGCTATGCTGGAGTACAGTCTGGTGATACCAGATGTGGAAAAACATAGTACTAATAACAGATTTAACTTATGATACTCTGAGATACTAACTTAAATGAACTGATAAACATACATGCATCCATTCCTATGCAGTAACATAAAGAAATAAATAGCAGAACCTGTTAGACTGTGGACAACAATAACGATAGGAGGCCGTTCCTCCCTACCAACTCCTGGAGAGCACTCAGACAGTGACTTCTCAGGACCCCCGAGCTTGCTCTGGTCTCCCTGGCTGGAACTAGGTGCAGCAAATCAGATACCAGTCTTCAACTCAGTATTAACTCAGAACTATCAGTCAGTTCTCTCAGCCCAATAGCTCTATTCAGAGTCAAGTTACTGCAGCAATCCACTCAAAACACTTCCTTACTGTTTTTCCCTCTTTCCTCAATGAAATTCCTGAATAACATTCACCTGAATGAATTGTCTCTGGAATAAAATCTGAGCAGCCTCAGCTCTCTTCATTGAGTACTTTTAAAGATTGCCTAGGTCTTAGTTGGGTTAACTGTCATTTAATGAGCCACCTGCTCATATTTCACTTTCTTGGGGAATCATGACCCCAAATGTAGGGAAGTTTCCACCCTCAACTTAGGAAGTGTTTGAGGATGATGCCACTTGTCTTTTCCTTTCCACCTAGTTCCATCCACCATTTTGAACAATAACCTCTTTTAACAGCTCTCCCATGCTGTTGTCTCCATAATTTATTTATTATTAATAAAATATTCTAAATTACACTCCATAACTGTTGACTCTGCTGAGTCATCAATCCCTACTTAGGATTAAGTTTAACATAATGTCTCAGAAATAAAATAAAACAAATTACATAATTTTACAAAATTGGGGTATGTGACAATTCATTTGATAGTAGAATTTAAGTTTTGTAGATTTAATGGATATGTTGAATATTTACAAAAAAATCAATGTTAATAAATTCCTTCTAATAGAGTTTCTTCCATTTGTGCTATCTTATTTTTCCTATATAACATAATTTAATAGTATAAATATTTCAACTACTTTGGTCACCTCAAATATAGATAGAGAACCTCTTGCAGCAAAGCATGCATTATGTGTGCAACTCCATTGGATTATTTCTATATAATATATTTCAATGTCTCAATGAATTAGCATTTAGAAAATTAGGGATATTCATATATTCATCATGATTTATGACCTACCCATCTAGTTCTAATAGAGATGTAATATTTCATTTTGAATGCTTGAATACTAAAGTTTAACTTGAAGTAATAGAAAATATTAATTAAGGAAATAGTTTTCTTGATTATTTTTCCAAATTTAATGGAATAATTCTTAGAGTTATTTTTTCTAGATTTAATGAAATATGGTAGTTAAATATTTACAAAAAACTCAAGCTTGATGAAGTCTTCGTAATATAATTTTTTCAAATTTAATGAAATATGTGTTTCATACTTGAAAAACGTGACCTAGAAGGCTACATCGAAGAATAGGTCAAGGAACCATAGGAAGATAAGGAAAAGGAAAATAACAAGAAGGATATGATAAAATACAAGAGGGTCATAGCTAACGCTATCAAGGATCATTTTATCCCCCAAGTTTCTTAAAAAAATACTCCAAACTAAATGTTTCATGCACTAACTAGTCGATTTGAATGCAAGAACATCAACAAAAGAATGACCTTCAGAAACCAACTCATGGGTGTGAAGATGCAAAAGTTAGGAACCATGTAGTCATACTTCTCAAGAGTATCTCAAATCAAAGAATATTTAGAATTCATTGGTGACATGGTCAAAGAAGAGGAAGTTGTTATGACCACCTTAAATGGTCTTCTAAGAGAATGGGATTCCTACATCAGAGAAATATGTTCTAGAAGAAATCTAACGAAGTTCAGAAATATATGGGAAGAATGTGTACTAGAAGAAGGAAGGATATAAAATACAGAAGAAAATTATAATGAAGATGAATATCAAGCTCTATCTTCTCTTACAATGCATGGAAGAAAAAACAGGAAGGATCGACGATCACCTCCTACAAAATCATAAGAATTATGAATAAGTAATACTTTTAAAAAATATTACTCATATTATGAACGTTACACATGTCATCACTTACGACATATCTCTAGACATTGTCCACTTAATAAAAACAAGTTCAAGAAGAACAACTGGAAATTCCATGCCCATGCATCCAAAGATAATGAATCAAATGAAGATAAGGCCAAAGACAATGAAGACTCTAATGAAGAGTATGTCTTTATTTGATCCTTCACATGATCAATCTATCATTGAAGTGACACTTGGATCACAGATAGTGGTTCTTCCAAGCATATGATCGGTCACACAAACTCTCTCTCATGTCTCACTCAACAAAAGGTGCAGCTTGGAGATTATTATCAATATCCCATAAAAGGAATGGAAGAATCCTCTTACAAGCTGAAATATGGTAAGTCCATGAAGATGAAATAAGTATTATATGTTCCAGGTCTAAAGAATAATATTGTTTCTATGTCTTCTTTAGACAAGGAAGGTTTCAGAGTTTCCTTTGTAGATGGTCAAGTTCTTATGTGTCCAAATTAAAGGAGTGTAGATTATGAAGTTGTAATAGATGTTGAAGAAGGATAACTATATAAAAAAGGGGAATACATATTTAGTTTTCACAAATAGTACCATCAACACATGTGAACTATGGAATATAATACTTTCTCATGTGAACTACAAAGTATTACCAATTGTGAGCAAAGTAGCACCAGGTCTATAATAAATCCAAATCAATCATGAAAGGGTATGCAAAGGATGTTCTCAAGGGAAGAATATCAAGAATCCATTTTCAAATAGTATTAGTAAATAGAAAGGGATCTTATATATTTTCCACTCACGTGTGTGCATACCAATGTCAACTACTTCCTTAAGTAGGTATTTCTATTATGTGTCTTTTATTAATGACTACTCTCATATGACTTGGATATATTTCTCAAAAGTTAAAAGATGAAGTATTTGAAAAGTTCAAATAGTTCAAGGATCTTGTGGAGAATCTCTTTGAAAAGATGATCAAGTCCTTGATATTAGATAATTGAAGAGAATTCACTCTAAATGAAATTGAGGACTTATGTAAAGAAGTTGGGATTAATAGGGAGATTACTACACCCTATAATACTAAATAGAATGGTGTGGTAGAAAGAAATAAGAAATATGTCATGGAAGTAGTTAATTCCATGACTCATGATCAAGAACTACCCATGCATTTATGGGAAGAAGTATCAAGGACTGTAGTCTATGTGCATAACAAAATATCCCATAGTTCTCTTCGAAACAAAAATCCAAAAGAGATGTTTATAAAAGAAGAGCCTAAAGTCAACCACCTAAATATATTTTTTTGTCAAGTCTACTGACATGTTCCCAGAAAAAACTTACATAATATATATTCTAGGTTTCCATCAGATTGAGGTCAACATAAATGTCACATTTGATGAAGATGCATCTTTTGACAAATCTAGAAAAACCCATGCATGAAATGTCATGAAGAAGAGTAAGAATCTCCCAAAATTATAGAAGTCAGTAAACCACTAGTTAGAGATTATGATGAATAACTTATACTAGAAGATCATGACATGGAAAAACCTCAAGGACCCTTGGAGACAGCCCATGAGACGATTCCAACAAAGAGAAGACCAGCTTGAGATTTTGATATAAATCGAGAAGCAAAATTATATGGTGTGTTAGGATTATTAATCCTCCCTTTTCCAAATTTGGTCATATGTCTAAATTGGGAGTCATGTCTAAATCGGGAGTCAATCCAGTCTATTTATAGTCATTAGCACCATTGGGTAAACTTGACCTAATTGGGGAACATGTTTTAGTTACCAAAGTGTGGGGAACACTAATTGAGGCTCATTGCCACTTATTGCACTTGATTGAATAAGTTTAGGAGTCTCCTAGATCAATCCCTACAATTTAGGAAGCAACTGGGAGTGCCAAAACCAACCAAGGTCAGTTCACCTCAGTTGATGACTAGTCAAGCCAAGTTAGGAGTCAGTTACATTCAGTTCTAGCCCTCTACATTTAGTTAGCGCTAGGTTTAATTGATTGCACACATGTGGGACACTTTTCTCACCTACCATAGTCAGTTAACCATTAGTCAACACTAAATGTAACACTTGGTTGTGTTTTAAAGCTCCTATGAACTCCAGTTATGATTTAGACAAGGACAATTAACTACTGGGTCCTCCAATAGTGATTTAGACAAAGTCTTGGTTACCTACAGTCAAGTAGAGTCTAATCAATTCGAACTTCCTCATGTGGATTCGAATTGCTTGTGGCTATTAAAGCCATTTTACATTATTGTAATTATCATTTGAATTACTTTTTTTATTAATGAAAGCATTCATAGCTGCAAGCCTTTTGCACTGTTTCATTCTTCAATTGCTGAGTAAATTGTGAGATATTCTTTGTGAGTTGTGTATTTGTCTACAGATCTATATGCTCAAATTTACATGGTATCAGAGCCTCAGTGGACAAGACTCCTCTCCTCCTCAGATCTCCAACCGGATCATTTTGTTTGTTTGATTGTGTGACAGGTTATCAGGTTTTCTTACAGCATTCGCTACAAGTAGCCTCTACTTCTCATTGCATTTGCTACAGCAGCTCAGTTCTTCCTATTACTTCAAAATGGCTCATAAAATAAAGCCTCTCACTCCCTTCAACTATCACCAATGGAAGGAAGATATGAAATTATTGCTCCACACCAAGCATCTCTTCAGACTCATAGAAGAAATAGAGGAAGAGCCAGAATCAGATAAAGACAAAGCTAAGTACATGAACAGGCTTGATGAAGCCATTGGAGTCATGCAATTCTCAATCTCTAGGGATCTTCAATTTCACATCCAAGACTTGGACACTCCTAAGGAGGTTTGGGAAAAGCTTGCTTCCTTTTTTGATAAGCATGATGAGATGAGGATCCATCATCTAGAAAATGATTTGATTACTCTCAATCCATCAGATTTCGAATCTCTAAATGAATTCTTCTTAAAGTTCAAGAACCTGATATATCAGTTGAAGCAATGCAACATGAAGAAGGATGAAGATCAACTCATTCTTGCTATTCTCACAAATCTCAATTCAGACTACTCAGTCTTTGTATCCACCTTCCAAACAGTAAGGCTCACTACTCCAAATTGGAATATTCCCACTCTTAATGCTTTCATTCAATCTCTTATTTCTGAGAATGATAAATTGATCCAAATGGGGATCATTCGATCTCCCAAAGATCTAGCTCTTGTTGCAAGAGGAGATAAGGCAGCGAATGACAAAGGGAAGCAAAGAGATGAGTCTGAACAGTCAAAAGAACCTTCAAGTTTGAAGAGAAGCAAGAAGAATGGCAAATTCAAGGTCCTTTGCCCTTACTGTGGAAGGGGCTTCCATTCAGAAAGCTCTTGTATGAGAAGACAACTTGATGAAATGGAACTTCTTTTGAAAAGGCACAACATTTCTATACCTGCTAGTGCAAGGAAGGAAGACTCTGAAGAGGAAGAAGAAGAATACCCAAGGAAAGGACATGCACTGAAAGCTTGCTGCACATCAACACCTGCCTTCCTCATTGATTCTGGAGCTTCCAACCATATGGCTGCATCCATAGAATCATTCTCTTCTTTTCAGTCCTTTGATGGTCCTAGTATTCAGAAGGGTAATAACAGTAAAATCCAAACCATAGGGAAGGGCTCTATCCAACTTAAACATGTAAGGTTCAAAGATGTGTTGTTTGTTCCCTCCCTAGCTTCAAACCTTTTATCTGTCTATCAGATGACCCATACAGGATCTCCAAAGCGAGTGATCTTTGGTCCTAACTCAGTGGAGATCACAGATATCTCTACTGGGAGCATCATAGCAAAGGGCATTGCGAATCATGCTTCAAGAGCATATGAGTTCTCACATTTCATGCCTCCTTCAGAGCCAGTGCACTCTTAGCAGCCACCTGCAAAGGAAGGTAAAACCATTGCATCTACTTCTTTTACAGCTTCTACTAGTATTGCAGATCCATCTATATCAATTTATGACATTAAGATTCAGGGTGACTCAGATCTAGATTCAGTCCCTACTTCCAAACTGGAAGCTAGGAAGATGACTGGAAACTCAACTGACACTCAGAAAGGAAAGACTCTTGTGCTATGCCATACTATTTTGCATCCTTCAGAGAGATGTAATAGACTTCTTGTAAGATGCAATATGGCAAGGGCTTAGTCTTACTGCATTCAGAAGAATGGATATGATCATACACCTCTTCATTCAGCAAGAGACAAAAGTTACATTCCTCCTTCCTTCCATCATCAGTTTTGGAGAAAAAGGAGAAGTCTACATGCCAGGCCCCAGAATACCTGTGCACAGCACACCATGCATGCTGCTTCACTACCTCACAGAGATGAAGATTGCAGCAACATATTTTCAAGTTTTTCAAACTTGAGACCTGATTCTACCTACTTAGATAGAAGCATTAGAGGAAATTTCAACTCAAAATGGGCCTTTTAACTTTTATTCAAATTCCATGTCATCATGTGTTAGCCAATGAAATTGCTTTAAATTTGAAATACCGTATAGGTCTTAAACACTTTTTTAATATAAATTTGGGGATAGGTATCATTAAAAAAACTACTTTTTTTATTTGTATTTTTGACATATCTCCCCGTGTTTTTACTCAAATTTCAATCGGGAGAGCTCGTTGGATGCAGAATCAAATTCCGCATCCAACGAGTACCCACTTGGCATACTTGTGATGGACCCTGCTACCCCAAAAACAAGAAATACCTGAAAAACAGAATGATGATGTCATCATTCCATTTTTTCAGATATTTCTTGTTTTTGGGGTAGCCGGGTCCGTCACAAGTATGCCGAGTGGGTACTCGTTGGATGCG
Organism: Pseudotsuga menziesii; assembly: GCA_001517045.1. Taxonomy (NCBI): domain Eukaryota; kingdom Viridiplantae; phylum Streptophyta; class Pinopsida; order Pinales; family Pinaceae; genus Pseudotsuga; species Pseudotsuga menziesii. The sequence continues at coordinate 39,396 of LPNX010152629.1, read as the reverse complement.
GAATTTAATTCCGCATCCAACAAGCTCTCCCAATCGAAATTTGAGTAAAAACATGGGGAGATATGTAAAAAATACAAACAAAAAAAGTAGTTTTTTTCTTTTCTTCCTCCAAAATTAATAAATATTATTTTATTATTTTAACTATTAATTTATTAGTTCATTTTAGGAGGCCCATTTTGAGTTGAAATTTCCTCTAATGGAGGGATTTTTTCCCATGTGGTTTTTTCCCTAGCTTCTTGTATTGAGCAGTTACTTTATTTTACTTGATGTAATGGGTGACCTATGGTATTAGTTACTAGGGCCCACAGTTTGTCCAAGTTAGCATTCAGGGGGGATGTTAGGATTATTAATCCTCCCTTGTCCAAATTTGGTCATATGTCTAAATTGGGATTCATGTCTAAATCGGGAGTCCATCCAGTCTATCTATAGTCATTAGCACCATTGGGTAAACTTGACCTAATTGGGGCACATGTTTCAGTTACCAAAGTGTGGGGAACACTAATTGAGGCTCACTGCCACTTATTTCACTTGATTGCATAAGTTTAGGAGTCTCCTAGATGAATCCCTACAATTTAGGAAGCAACTGGGAGTGCCGAAACCAACCAAGGTCAGTTCACCTCAGTTGATGACTAGTCAAGCCAAGTTAGGAGTCAGTTACATTCAGTTCTAGCCCTCTACATTCAGTTAGCGCTAGGTTTAATTGATTGCACACATGTGGGGCACTTTTCTCACCTACCACAGTCAGTTAACCATTAGTGAACACTAAATGTAACCCTTGGTTGTGTTTTAAAGCTCCTATGAACTCCAGTTATGATTTAGACAAGGACAGTTAACTACTGGGTCCTCCAATAGTGATTTAGACAAAGTCTTGGTTACCTAGAGTCAAGTAGAGTCTAATCAATTCGAACTTCCTCATGTGGATTCGAATTGATTGTGGCTATTAAAGCCATTTTACATTATTGTAATTATCATCTGAATTACTTTTTTGATTAATGAAAGCATTCACAGCTGCAATCCTTTTGCACTATTTCATTCTTCAATTGCTGAGTAAATTGTGAGATCTTCTTTGTAAGTTGTGTATTTGTCTACAGATCTATATGCTCAAATTTACATGGTGCATTAGAAGGAAGCAAGAGACCAAGACTCTACTCCATATATGTAGGATTTATGTGTGACTTTGTCGAGGAAGAGCCCACATGTTTTGAAAAAGATTCAAAGAAGAAGGAATGTATGGATTCCACGATTGAATAATACCAATCTATATTAATGACTGATGCTTGGGAATTAGTGACAATATCTAATGATAAATCAGTGGTCTCTTTAAAATGAATTTTCAAGACAAAGCATTCAACAAATGTTAGTATTGAAAAGTTCAAAGCAAGATTTGTCACACACTTATTCTCTTAGAAGGAAGGTGTAACAAACCCAAATAACCTGCTAAAATGCATATGAAAAAAATTATTTCACATAAAACATGGGCCATGAACCTGCTTTCAACATCCATTCTTAAGGTTAATTGTTTCCAAAATGGTCCTTCTGCATTTAATCATTCCCTTCCGCAAATCTGCTTTCATCTTGCAGAATGCGGATTGTGGAAAACACTTAATTTCTCTATAATCTTACCCTTCTGGAATTCCGCTACCACGGAGTGGATTACGGATTGCAGAACTTCTTGATTAATTATAAATTTCCTTACAAAATCCCATCTCCCATAACTCTTATGAGTCCTTAATCATAAGTGACGTCAAATCTCAACCGTCCATCATTGGGAAGATTCACGCAAAAATCCTTTATTAATTCCTAGGATTACCTTTCAAAAATATTGGTTCCATGACTCTTATGAGTCATTGTTTTGTTGCGGCATTGAACCTCAACCATAGATATTCTGGCAGGACAATGATTAATCCTTTCCACATTTCACAACGTGGATTGCGGATTGTGGAAACCCTTATATATTAAAAACGTTTCTTTCCACTTTCTGCATTCCGCAATGTGGATTACGAATTGTGGAAACCTTTATATTTCCACAGTTAACATTTTTTCTTTCTCCACTACGCAATGCATATTGCGGATTGCATAAACCTTAATATTTTTAACAGTTTTTCCTTTCCGCTTTTCGCATTCCACAATGTGAATTGTGGATTGTGGAAATCTTAACATTTTAACATTTTTTCCTTTCCTCTTTCTGCATTCCACAATAAAGATTGCGGATTGCAGAAACCATAAAATTTTAGCATGTTTTCTCTTTTCGTTTTTGGCATTCCACAATGCAAATTGTGAATTGCAGGAACCTTGACATTCTACAATTTTTTCTTCTGCTTTCTACATTCTACAATGCATATTGTATATTGTGGAAACCTTTATATTTCCACACTTTAATTTTCAACTCTCTACATTCCACAATGTCGATTATGGATTGCGGAAACCTTAACATGTTAACAATTTTTCCTTTCTTTTTTGGTGGACTTACAGTCTTAGGCTTGAGCTTATATCTTAAGTTAGTTTCAAGTTTATAGATCCTCATTGTGGGATTTAGTAGCTATCCGGCACACCTTCCTTCATATATTTATCATTTCTCTAAGGATTAAACTATTATACATGAAATTCAATGAGCAGGGGAGGTTCTAAAACTAGAACAACACTTAGGAATCCCCACAGGGGTCCCTTACCACTGGTCTTTGATAGTGGGTCCCTAAGGTATCTAAGCATTGTTGTAGGGGTAAAAATTCACCAATATAGAAAATGCATAACCAAAACCAAGTCTCAGTTGTTCGCAATAATGCATGGGTGTCACAATTAGAAATCCATATAACCAATGCAAGTCACATGCATTCATAACAAAGCATGAATATTACAATATCCGGTGTTAGAATAATCAACCGATAGTTAGCTACCTTAGACATTAATTTAAATTATTTTTGTCTTATTTGCCTAGTTCATGTGTCCCACCTTATGCAAGTTGTCAATTACATATCCATAGTGGTCCAACTTGCCTAATTTGACCCATGTAGTGCTTGGGAAACCTCAAGAAATCAATTCTGCTTTATTCTTGGTCTCCTAGGTGCCCTTCTGCTTTTTCTGCTTTATTGCCTGCTTTTTCAGTGCTTTAAGGCAATAGGGAAAGTTTGACTAGGTGAGGTGAACTAGTTTTTTGTCCTCTTCATCCTCCACTCATTTGTCCTTGTAAAAGCATGTATGATTTTTCATTCCATCACTCTTTAGCTTACCTAAGCATTTTTTCCAATTCGTGAGATCCATGACTGATTTGGGATCAACTTTTTGCACCTATGGGGGGTTTGCTTAATTTTAGTAAGCCTGATTTATGCTAGATTAGAATTGCTCCTCATGCATTCAAATCCCTTATGTATTTATTTAATGAAGCAACCTATTATGTTACAGGGTTGGATATTGTACACTTATTCAATACAGTTTAGTGTTCAGCTCATTATTCAATCTCTTTTGTGAGTGATTTTGCATGTTCAATTGATAATTGTTCTGAGTAAAATTAATCTATCACTGGGTTCAATTTCCACATGGTATCAGAGCCATTGTAGATCGATTTCTCTCCTGCAAAATTGTTTTGCAGGTTTGACATCAGTGACTGGGAGCCTTCTACTGACAGCCGGGACAAATTTCTAAGCTATGGGTCAATCTCAGAAGATCATCTTGACTCCCTTCAATTTATTTGAATGGAAAGCAGAGATGGTGATACTGTTGAGAATGAAATTCCTCTACAGGGTGACTATGGCAATAGAAGTAGAGCCCAATGCAGCTACAGAGAAGATAAAATGGCACAACAGGAGGGATGAGGCCTATGGTCTCCTGTGTCTGAGTATTTCCAGAGACCTCCTTTTCCATTTTGATGGATTGACATCACCGAATGAAGTATGGGAGAATATTACTGATCTTTTTGGAAATACAGATGAGATGAGGGGACATCAAATTGAAAATGAGCTGATTTCCCTAAGTCCCAATAGCTTTGAATCTCTGCAACTCTATTTCTCCAAGTTCAAAGCACTTGTTTTGTAGCTGAAACAGCGTGGGATCGAAAAGAAGGATGATCAGCTCGTCTTAGAAATTCTCTTGAAGCTTGGAATTGACTATTTAGTGTTTGTTTCAACCTTCTATGCCACAAAACTGACAGCTCGAACCTGGAAGATGCCTAGCCTTGCAGATTTGATGGAATCTCTGACACAAGAACAAGACAAGCTGGTGATGATGGGCACCATCAAACCATCCAAAGACCAAGCTCTAGTTGCTGGAGATTCGAGGGTGGATTCAAAAAGAAAAAAGAAAGCTAAAAATCCACTTGAGCAAAAGAGAGACAAGAACAAGTCTCCAGAGGATCCACAAGGTTCCAAGAAGAATAACCAGAAGAAGAAAAACAAAGGAGAAATGAGCAAGTGCGCATACTGCAATAAGGAAAATCACACTAAAAGCTCTTGTATGAAGAAGAAAATAGACATACTGACCCAACTCCTGGAGAAGAATGGCATCTCCCTTCCAGACAGCTCAAAGAAGAGAGAAGGAGGATCAAGTTCAGATGACAGAGAGAGAGTTCTTGCATTGGTTGCTAGCACATCAATCTCACCGAGTTTTATCATTGATTCTGGAGCTTCAAGACACATGGTTTCGACCAAAGAGGCCTTCTCCTCACTTGACATGTCGAAGGGACCACATATAGTACTAGCAGATGACTCTCTCACTGAAATTTTGGGCAAAGGGAGGATTGATCTTGATCATGGTCAGTTCAGCAATGTGTTGTATGTGCCTGGAGTTTCCTCCAACCTCTTATCAGCATACCAGATGACTCGCACTGGGTCTCCAAAGAAGGTCATATTCTCCCCTGATGAAGTTGAGATAACAGATATCTCAAGTGGTAAATTCATTGCAAAAGGAGTTGCGAATCATGCTTAGAAGGTATACATGTTCTCACACTTCCTACCCTACTCAAACCCCTCTGCTCTTCTGATTCATGCTAATGAAGCAAGAAAGCTTTGGCATGAAATATTTGGCCACCTAAATTACAAGTATATTTCTGATCTTAGTGAAAAAGAGATGGTCATAGGGTTTCCCAAGATAAAATTTCCCAGAGTCTGCCAAGGTTGTATCCTAGGAAAACACCCAGAGCAGAAATTTGAGAGAGCTAGTCATGAGAGAACCTCTGCACCCCTCGAGCTGATCCACAGTGATGTTTCTGGCACATTCCCTCATATGTCCATGATTCAGGCCAAATATGCATTAAATTTCATATATTCCTTTTCCAGGTATTGCTGGGTTTACTTCCTGAAACACAAGTCTGAAGTTTTTGGCCTCTTCAAAGTCTTTAAGGCTTTGGTTGAAAACCAGTCTAGGAGGAAACTTAAGGTCCTCATATCTGAAAATGGTGGTGAGTATGTCAAGTCTGAGTTTATTAATTATTATGCATATGCAGGTATTCAGATACAACATTCTATCCCTTAAACACCACAACAAAATGGTGTTGCTAAGAGGAAGAACAGATCACTGAAGGAGATGGCAACATGCATGATGGAGGCCAAAACTTTGCCACCAAAGTACTGGGCTGAAGCTATCAACTGTGCAGCCTATATCCAAAATAGGGTGCCTCATAAACAGCTTGATGGTATGACTCCTTTTGAAGCATGGAGTGGGCACAACCCAGATGTGACCCATTTCAGGATTTTTGGCTCAAGGGCTTGGGCTAGAATTCCAACAGAAAAGAGAAAGGATTTGCAGCCCCAAAGCTAAGAGTGTCTATTTGTTGGATACTATGAATATTCAAAAGGATACAAACTGATAAATTTGAGCACAAACAAATCCTTCATCGAAAGGTGTGTTCATTTTCAAGAAGAACCCCTTGCAACAGTGGAAGTTGGAGAAGCCTCTTCACCACCTGAACCTCTTAAAGTAAGTGAAGAGTTTGTTGAACATGATGATTCTGATTTGTCTGATGGAGATGATTTTATTGTAGACCCTAATATCCCTACAAGGCCAAAATGGGCAGCCAAGACACTACATGCAGCAGGAGAGCTAGCTGTGGATCCCAATGACCCAAGTAGGACTAGATCTCAATTTGAGAGTGGTTTGTGCATGAAGGATCCTATGTTTGTTGAGAAATGATACTTGTTCGTGGAATCTGATCCTAAAACATATGAAGAAGTAGTAGGAGATCCAATATGGAAAGATTCCATGAAGGAAGAGTTCAGCTCACTCTAGAAAAGAAACACATGGGAGCTAGTGGATCGTCCCCCAGGGAGGAAGTTAGTTCAGTGTAAGTGGGTCTACAAGACCAAATTTTTTGCTAATGGTTCACCACTGAAGTACAAGGCTATATTGGTAGCCAAGGGATACTCACAGGTTCATGAGATAGATTACAATGAGACCTTTTTCCCAGTGGAAAAGATGGATTCCATCAGGCTAGCCCTAGCCATTGCAGCCTCAAAGCAATGGGAGGTACATCACATGGATGTAAAATGTTCATTCCTGAATGGAGATCTCACTGAAGAGATTTATATGAAGCATCCTCAAGGTTTTTCTACTAACCCTTCTCTTGTGTTGTTAACACCCAAAAAGGGTTCACTACATCATCTACCCCATTACATGGCTCATTTGTCCATTTTTTTACCATATTTCCATAAAAAACCCATAAGACCATCTAAAAAGCCTCCAAAAGGCTTAAAATGCCTCCAAAAGGCCATAAAACCCTCTTTTCCTCCAAAAAATATCCAAAATTCCTCCAAAAAAGCAAAAATCTCCAAAAAGGAAGAAAAAATATAAAATAATGAGGAAAAGGAGGAAAAAACTCTAAACAGCTAAAACCCTAAACAGCTGAAACCATAACCCTAAACCGGCACTCCACCACTATAAATAAGTGATGGAGACCCCTTATTTCACATCCACAATCACAAGTACCCTGCCTCTGCCAAAATTGCTCTTGAAATCCTAGCTCACCCTTGAGCTGCTTTCACCATTGAGAGCCCCTTTTGGCCCATTTCCACCATTGGAGAAAGAGAAGGAGCAGATTGAAGCTCGGAGCAACCTACTCAGACCAGCGCAAAGGGCTTCACCAACCTCCACATTGGAGGTCAGATCAATAAAAAATCGTTCTTTACTTTTTGTTGTTTTGCTTCATGAACATGTTTAGATTAGTTTTTATTTCTGTTTAGCATTTTTTATTCACATATTATTGAACTGCTACTAAGGAATCCATTCTCCTTAGTAGGTGCTCATTCGCACAAGCTAGGGGTAAAACCCTAGCAACATTTTTTGCGACTCCGCTGGTTTTTATTTTATTTTATTTCCCATCTTGTCCTTTCGGCTGTCGTTTTTCGGCCGCCATAAACCGCAGTTTTTTCCTCCGCAGTCGCGTCCCGACCACGTCTTTCAGGCCCTTTCCTACGACCCGACCGCGGCTCTCAGAATTTTTCCGGCGCCCTGCCGGCGGTTTCAAGTCTGATGCCTGCGATCCGACCGTGGCTAAGAAGCCTATTTGCTGTGATTCGAATGCGCCTGTTGGCCGTTTTACCCGCGTCCCGACCGTGCCTTTCCAGATCTTAGCTGCGACCCGACCGCGTCTGCCGTCTAGAAACCCGCGACCTATCCGCGCCTGTTTCTTTCAAACCCGCGGTCCACCCGCCTATGTTCTCCAGAAACTCGTGACCTGTTCGCGCCTGTTTCCTTCAAACCCGCGGTCCGACCGCCCGATCCAGCCACAGACCCACGATCTGAATTTTGCACTTGTTCCTGCTTTTGAACCCAGCCCCATTGCTGCTATATTTTCTGCACCTGCACAACCACCTGTTCTACCTGCAGCCCTACAGCCTTTTCTGCAACAGCATTTTTGTCCCCTTTTACAGAATTTTTTAAAAATTTCCGCATTGTTTATTCTGAAAATTTTGCATGGTAAACTTTTTTCATTCAGTATTATTGTTATTTAGGAATTTGCCCCCGTGGTGTGTGGCACTTCTCTTCTGGGTTCATAACCTCACGAGCACACATTCTGTCACCTAATTCAAGTGAGACTTAAAAACTACTTAACTCAACCAACATTCTAACCCCACTTGGGGAACACAAAAGAATTCTTGTAGTTAGGTAGGATCGGGGGGATAGGCTTCCAAAAACACCCCTCGGTTACTTACACTTGAGACATAGTTCTTGTCCAATTAGGGAACCAAAATCCCCTAGTATTTTTTGACACGGTCACAACCGGTTTATCAGAGGGCCTCTCCCTTAGGAGGGTTGAAGTCGTGAGATTGGTTCCGGAGGCCTGAGTGGAATACCGAAATTCATTCAGTAACTGAAGGGCTACCTTTCGTAGTTCTTGGGATATCCCTGTATAGGGGTATTGCGGTTAAAGGACCAAGCGGCAGATTTACCTTTCTGGACGTGTCATGAATGGGGTATCCTAGTTTCCATTCTTCTAGGATTTGACTACCCGGTGTCCCTCCTGGTAGGGGGATACCTTAGCCACTTGGCTTTCCTATTCATATTGTCTGACTTGGATTTCATCACCTTGCAGAGGATATGTCTAGTTGAGTCATAATACTTCTAGTTAGGAATTTGCATGCTCCCTTACCTCCTTTTGTTCTACTGAGTCCACCGTTTTTTATTTTTAGCAAACCTGCTGCTTGTTGGTATTCTGACCATTTCTGTTGACACTCCGCCTATTGTAACACAGTTGTTACAGTGGGTGTTTTGAGTGGATTGTTGGCCTAAGTGCCCTATTTTTTGAGCTCTCCTTCTGCACACGTGGTTGCATTAGGGTTTTTTGAGCTATTTGGTAGTTACCTCAACCCACAGAGATTTGACACCATTTGTCACCATTAAGTCCCCGAGACATTCTCGGTGCCTCAGAGGCGAGCCCCCAAAGCACGGTTCACTTGACACACCCATCATCGATCGAGATCATCATCACTGGATACCACTTATCATAGATCTCGAGCCTTGTCACTTGACTCCACTTGTCAGCGGCATAGGACTCCGTCACCAGATACTGACGCCCCTTATTTTACCTCCAATTCTGAGCAAGAATCCGAGAACCCCCTTTACACTGCCCCTACTAGCCCCATGACTGGGGTGACTCCCACTCCCATCTTGGTAGGGACCGTTGGTGGCACATCCACCACGACACCAGTTACCACACCTGCTATGGGTATGCCCTCCACGGGGCTCCCATTTACCGTTCCCCTCATGGCACCTATTCCCGCAGCAGGAATACCTATTCCCACTCCATCAGTGACTCATACCACCCATGGTGGTGTAGGTCCGTCCTATACCACCTTAGTTCCCCCACTTGGGGGAAACCTCCCTCATATTACCCCTCCACTTGGGGGCATCGGCCCCAACTTGGACCAACTCACTACCGTGTCACATCCTCCGTCCTGTTTGCCATTCATGGCTAGCCTCAACCTGCCTGACCTAGCCAGATTAACCAATGACCCTATCCGACACGACCCTGCGTGGCTTCACATGCCCACCAAGCTCCCCTCTGACATCCCTAAGTTCGAGGGCAAGGCAGGTGAAGACCCACAAAACCATATCATGTCCTTCCATCTATGGTGTTCTTCCAAATCCATAGTAGATGACTCTATTCGCCTTCCTTTATTACAGCGCACTTTCACTGGCTCTGCTGCCAAGTGGTATATCGAACAACCCCATGGAACCCATGCCACCTTTACTTCCCTGGCCTTGACCTTCCTCCAGTTCTTCCAGTTACCTGTCCGCTATGACGCAGGCGTTGAGATCCACCTATCATGCAGACAGAACATGGCTACCCACATCACAAACCACATTCATGAATGGCGTCGACGCCGTAGCCTATGCAAAATCAAGTTAGATGACCGGATCTTCCTAGATTGGTTCCTCAAATCCCTCCTTCCTATCATTGCTAAGGATGTGGCATCCGAAAGACCCCAGTCTGAAGAAGAGGCTATCCTTAAAGCCCAATAGTTCGATCTCATTTACGCCCAGTCGGGTTACCTTTATACCATCATACCTGATGCCCCTCGCGGAGATTCCTCCCAGCACGATGTGCCGGGGGCATCCCACGCTACCGACGACATCATTGGCCGTGTCTCTTCGCAGCCTCAACCATTTTTCATAGCACGTCCTACCCCTGGCCCTGAATTTTCACGGGCTACCTCGCAGTCTGGCGCACCCAACTCGTATGCCCCCATGACACATCACCACCATTCCCATGGACCCTCATGTCCACCTCAGTGTTTCGGTCATATGACTCCCGCTTATGCCCCCCCCGGTCGCACCTCAGCCCTACTATCACCAGCAGGATGCACCAACTCCTGCGCCGTCACAAGCCCAACCTCATTATTACCCACCATAGGCAGCCCATGCGGCAAACCCACAACCCGCTCCACAGCACTATCAGCAACCCCCTCAGGTTGCTGACCCTGCATAGCCTCCACCTACATATCATCCACCGCAGCCTGCTCCAGCCCCTGCGCAACCTCAGAATCCACCTACTGTCCAAGGGCAAGTTTACGCTCAACAAAACCCGCAGCAAAACCAGAACAACCAACGCAACCAGGGCCAACAAAACCGTGGCAAAGGCCAAAATCGTGGGAACAACCAACCGACCGAGCAAGCTGGTCAACACCCTATTCCCCCCGCTAGTAATAATGTGGCCCCTGCTAACCAAAACCCTAATCGCCCGCCCAAGCAGGCTAAAAACCCCAATTTGCAAACAAACTATCCTTGTTCTATTTGTGGGGTCTATGGCCACTACACACATTTTTGTCCACATATGGAGCGAGTGCAGCAACTTTGGGCTGCTGATGCACACCGCCAAGGGTAGGCGGCTCCTCAAGCACCACCCAACCCACCACCACCTCAGCAACCACCTTTGGTGTTGCAAAACCCCTTACCAACCCAAGGTGTAGTGACCACTGAACTGTTGGCTCCCCCTCAAGCTAACGCACCAACCCAAGGTGTAGTGACCACTGAACTGTTGGCTCCCCCTCAAGCTAACGCACCAACCCAACAAATCACTTACACTGCTCCTGATCAACCCATGTTTGACTCAGGGACCCACGACTTGTTGATGATGTCCTTCGATGAGGTCAACCTCCAGACTCGGTGGAACCAATATGGCTCCACCCCTAAATCTCCTCCCACCGATAAACCCACTAACGCTCATCCCACTGATCAGGAATTATGTATACCTCCACCTCCACTAGATGGCGCCCCCAAAGCACCTCGTTTTCCACTTCGTCGTATCAACAACAACCCCAATATGCGGGCTGCGTCAAACTACAACATTGTCGATGACTTAGCCCAATCCCCCGCAGCCATGTCTGCGTTAGAAGTCTTAAAAAACTGCCCTTCGCAGCGCAAGACTTTACTCTCAGCCATTGGGGCTATCAATCCAAATGATTCGCAGTTAATGACATTTGATTTAGACCAATCCGAACCCCGCCTGCCTTCCACTTTGGCATTCCAAGTTTCTGTTTCCATTCGGAATTTTGTCATCCATCGATGCATTATTGATGAAGGTGCCTCTACATGTGTCATGCCCACCTCCATCTGGAAGCAAATGGGATCCCCCCCTCTCCAGCAGTCCTCTACTGCGTTGCGAGCCTACGACGGCCATTCAGCTCAACCACATGGCCTATTAACTAACGTCCCTGTCCAGCTGGCTGGCAAAATCGTCCTCATAAACATCGAGGTTATTAATGCACAGCTTGATTACAATGTTTTACTTGGCCGCAGCTACATGTATGCCATGCGGGCAGTTGCTTCTACTGTTTTTCGTACCATGATGTTCCCCCATGAGCAACGCGTGGTCAAGGTTGACCAACTCACTTACCATGATCCCAATGCCCCCGCGGCACCCAAAAATGTTCTCCCCATGGTTGAACAACCTATTTCAAGTGCCACCACCTCATTCGTTTCTTCTATGGGGCCTGGAGTTTACTCAGATGCACCAATGACCTCTACCTTCCCATCTATTCCACCCCCGTCACCTGCCACTGAAGTGTCTGACCTATGTACCCTGTCCCATAACACGCAAACTAGTAAAAAATCAACCACCCTTGTTGCATCAACCCCCATTGGTACCTAGTCACATTGGTGCTACACCCATCCATACCATTTCTTTCCTCTTCCCTCCCTCAGGAGTAGTTAGCGCCCCGGTCATGGCCACCCTCAGCCTTCCTGGGTTAACCTTAGGATTACCCGTTTGGTATCTTTCGCCTCCCGTTCATCCGTCGACACCAGATATCATCCTGCAACCGGTGCAACCCATTGTCACTACTAGTCAACCACCTCCCAGTGTCGCTACCCCGTCAGCCTCCACAAAACCCCCCCCTCCTCTTCCCAAACCCACTGGGGGCAGAGGCCCCCAACCTTACACTGCTGTCCCACCTCCTAAGACAGTAAAAAATCCCCCTGTGTTTTTTGCTCCTCCCAAATGCGCGCTGTGCGATGAGTTGGGCCATGCGACTCACCTATGTCCTCAGTTACCAGCGTTACAGGAATACATGCAACTGCTTGACGATGACCCCACTATCCCGGTTGTCCATCTAGATTCAACCCCTAAGCCTCGAGACAAATCCCTGCGCACTAACCACTCTTGTGCCCTATGCGATGTTTATGGGCATTAATCCCATCATTGTCCCGATCTCCCCAAGTACAGAGAAGCTCTCTTTGAAATGAACAATCTGGATCTTGAGACGGCACCACCCACCATTGTGGAGATCCACCCCCCGGACTCTTCCTCTTCCGAAGAGGTTAATACCATTTATATGATATCTTCCACCACTACCCCTTTGTCAACCGATTCGACGACACAAACATTCCGTACAGATGAGGAGATTCTCGAGCCTCTCACTGCCCCGGATTATCCTTGGGATGACATGCACCATCATTCCTACTTCCTCCCAGATGAATATTCCTCTAACACTGCTACCCAATTTGCAGTTGAATCCAAAGACTTCCTTCCCCCCAAGGTCGACTGGTTCAAGGACCCTATTCTTGCTTCTGATGCCTTCGAAGAGGGTAACATGGCCAACATCTCACCTGTCATCCAAATTGATATCGCTGCCCCCGAAGGCACCCCCAAACTCATCGCTTTAGGAGCATCTTGCACTGAGCAGGAGATTGAGGAATACAAAACACTCTTCAAAGAATTCCGTGATGTATTTTCCTGGTCCTATACTGAAATGCCTGGTCTTGACCCTACCATTATAGAACACCACATTGACACATGGCCTGATGTACCCCCCCCCCGTTCATCAAAAACAGCGTCCCATTCATCCCTCAAAACTCCCAGCTGTCAAAACAGAGATTGAGAAACTTCGCATGGCAGGATTAATTTATCCTATTGCCTATACCACCTGGGTTTCAAACCCTATTCCTGTCAACAAGAAATAAGGCACCCTTCGAGTATGCACTGACTTCCGAGACTTAAACCGCGCCTATCCCAAAGACAATTTCCCTACGCCATTTATTGACCAGCTCATTGATGCGTGTGCAGGGCATGAAGTCCTCTCGTTCATGGATGGTTTTTCCGGATACAATCAGATCCAAATCCGAAAGGAAGACCAGTACAAAACCACTTTTACTACCCCATGGGGCACCTTTGCCTATCGCATCATGCCTTTTGGCCTAAAAAATGCTGGTGCCACATTCCAGCGGGCCATGACCTATTGATTTCATGATTTGGTCCATATCCTGCTCGTCTACCTTGATGACCTTACAGCTCGTTCCCAAAAACGATCAGACCACCTTAATGACCTTCGGTAAGTTTTTCTGCGTTGTTGCAAATATCAGATCCGCTTGAACCCACACAAGTGCGTCTTTTGTGTTTCGACAGGCTGATTGTTAGGTTTCATTACATCCCTAACAGGCTCATAAGGTGCAGGATGTAGCTACAAAACTCAGGGGGAGTCCCCTGCACTCTCTAATGAGAGTCGTACCCTGCATCACTGTCAGTATCTACTGCCTCTGACTCCTCTCCTCGCTCCTCCTCCGGTGAGTCCTCATTCCGTCTGGGCTCCTGTGCCCATGGCCTGTCCGCCAATATGGCCACCCGGATCGCGATCGATCTGAAATCCTGGGGTGCCCTCAAGCACTCCTGAATCATGGCCAGATCGATGTCCCGCCACCCCTCGTCAATCACCCCCACCAGCAACCGGTCGAGCAGCACCCGTACGGACTCCAGTGTCCCCTCTGCATCTCGGCAACGCACATCCCCCCACCCAGGCAGAGCTAGAATGGCCACAATCCCTCTCCGCGCCACATACCCTGGCGGCGGCCTCGGGCCCACACCTGCATATCAACCATTTGTGAGTGACAATATATCAAATGACTATCATACATAAACTTGACAATGCAATTAAAATATATGTACCATCTGGCCCCCATGCCTGTCCCGGCAGGCGTGGTGTCTCTGGATCTCCCGTATAGTCCATATCTCTATATGGATAGTCGTCGAGGGTCAACGGTAGCTGGAGCCACTGTAGGTACAGCTCCTAGGTAAAGTATCTCCCAACATCGCCGCCACCACGGCGGCGCATCATCTCCCCCCACCGCACCATCCGCGGCTCCTGCACACCTCCTGCTTTGATCGGCACCCACGGCCGTAGTGTGGGTACCCACTCCATGAAAAACGTGCATAAAAATGAACCATAACAGAACCCCTTGCCAGATTCCTTCGCCGCGGTCAGCTGCCGCTGCATGCAGGTCAGGAACATTTGGCCCCAAGCATAATACACACCACCCATACCCGCTCCACAATCTGCATCTGGCCCCCAGACACCTTCTCCAGTGACTGGGATCCCAGGACATGCACCACACATGCTGCCATGGCCCGCACCGCTGGCTCCCGTAAGTCCCTCACCAAGAGTGCATTCCTATGGACATGAGCCTCTGCCCCACAGAACCGCTCCAGCATATCATCCATATTGATTTCCGCAGACACCCGCGGCTGAGTATCCGCCACCCTACCCAGACAGGGAAGCCCCATCAAGAAGTACACATCAGTGAGGGTGAGGTCCACCCTCTCACACTGCACTCAGAACGCCTGGATGTCTGGCTTCCAGAAACTAACCAGGTGGTTCAATAGCAATGTCGTTAACCGAATCATAGGTACCTGCGCGAACTTCAATAGTCTGAACAGCCCCAGCATCGACTGCACCCAACGGTCCTCTCGGACGATGGTCATAATATCATCTGGTATCTCCCGCTCCCTTCATAGCACCTGCGGCATCCTGTCAATCACACAACGAAGTCTCATCATACTCATGTCAAACTAATAGATCTTTCCACTCATCCACAAAACCGAAACAGCTCAGCCCCCAACCGTGGCTATCAGGCCTACAGCCACGGTCCCCGACCATGGCTATCAGGCCTACAGCTACGGTCCCCAACCGCGGCTATCAAGCCTACAGCCACGGTCTCTGATCGCGGCTGTTAGGCCTACAGCTGCGGTCTCTGACCGCGGCTGTCAGGCCTACAGCCGCGGTCTTCGACTGTGTCTGTCAGGCCTGAACCCGCGGTCCCCAACCGTGCGCTATCCTGGTCTAAACCCACGGTCTGAGACCGTAGTTTCGACCCCCTAACCCACGGTCCACCCCACGTGGACCGTACAAACAAACCCTGCGACCCACTACCCGCCCCCCAAATCCAAAAACCATGCAGGTATGGGTTTGACGGCATACCTGTCTCTCCCGAATCTGAAGTTGGCCGGTCGGATCATCCAGAAATGACACCTTAGCTCTGGCCCACTCCGATCACGAGTCAAAGTTTACTAGTACAAATGACACTTGTCATTTAGGGCCCACTTACTATTTATAGTCCATTGACTTTTTCTTGTTTTGGCTTTTCTGAACCCATACGGAATCCGTTTTCAAACCGTTTCCACCATTGGAATCAGCACGACGAGACCATCACGATGGTCACCTCGTTGCATCATTTTTTGCTCCAGCCTTTTTTCCCATTTTTTCGATACCAATAGTCACCTCGGTTTGCGTGCCACTTCGGCCGCTCTCCGTTTTTAACACTTTTCATATCGCCGGATTCATTTTTCCGAGCCTGTGATGATGCTTGAGATCATTTCTCGCTCTCACTTGGTACAATTTCAACTTTGCGTCCCTACACCTTGCCGCATCGATTTGCGCGCCACATCGGCCGTCATCAGATTATTTCACAATTTTTACATGAGCCATCCACTCCTGTCATACTGCAAATGTTTCATTATTTTGCCACCATTCATTCACCCCGCAAGGAGGCCCACCAGTGTTCCCCCCCACCATCAGTCCTGGTCATCATAAATATTCCTTGATTGAACACTTCCTCCTTTCCTGGCCATTAATTTAGAGTCTTCTTATTTGCTTTCAGACTTCTTAAAATTGAAAGCAACCATGAGCATGTACTGTCTTGGGCTCGTAAAATCCACACGACAGTACCATTCTATTACTTCAGAGTCTTCTTATTTTCTTTCAGACTCCTTAAAATTGAAAGCAACCACGAGCATGAACTGTCCTAGGCTCGTAAAATCCACACGATAGTATCATTTTATAACCACACTTCTTCTAGTTCCCTAACCCATGAAGAATTCCCCCCATGCTTCTTGGCACTATGATCAATCCTCTCGGGAGCACCCCCAATCAGGTCTCCTTTGTTCAAAGTATTCTGCAATCTCCTGCCATTTTACCACAGCTTGAGTCTCCCTCAACCCATTCACCCTCAGATCCTATACCGCTATGATCCCTTTACCACCAGTCAGTCTCATATGCTGCCCGATCATCCCCGCCATCATACTCTGAACAAAGGAAGTTTGAGTCCACCCACTCTACTTGCCCAGTTATTCCCCCCAGTTTATCACTCCTGCCATCAGTGCTATCACAGTTCAGTTTTTCACCTCGCGCTCCTGTCAAGGAAACATCATTGCCTTGATAGTTGCAGGTCTCCCTCTATCGACGACAGCCCCTCTATTCCAGAGGATAGACCCAGAGGCCCCTGCGCCTTGGACCCATCACCATCTGTGGTGAGTGCCTACGGACCATTTTGGGAGGAGTCATCATTGCCTCTCTGAATAGTTGTTTCTCACATGCTCGACTTCAGCACCTTAATCGCATCGTTGAGAATCGTACAGGTTGTATATCCTTTCCATTATGTGTCGAAGACCCCGGATTTCCCCCGACTCTAGCACATTGGTGAGTCACTTTGGAATGCCCAGTGATATTTTCCCATGGATGTCCGGGCTGCATTGGATATTGTATTCGAAAGCCATCCAGTTCAAAGCTTCCTTGAGTACCCAGTTCAGTTCCAGATCAGTGTACCATTGCAAGTATGACCGCTGTCACTTTGATCCAACAGCTCATTAGTTCGTTTGGAACCACATTCAGTAGCACTGATGTCATTCCAGTGCATCAGTTTTTCAGATCAGACATGGTCAGCCCAGTAATATGTTCCAGATTTGTGTCCCTTCTAGACCCTTATGATATACACAGTGGATTTCTATGTATCCTACAGGTCCCTCTTTTCGGGCCTCACAATTATTTTTATGTATCTTGATACGAGCATGGGTATGCCCGCCTCATCCAGATTATCAGATGATTCCTCATCCATTATTGAGGTTATGTACTTTTTAGTCCTTCCAGTTGGTTCGAGATCGTTGTTCCGGGCTTCAGTTGGTTCCTTCTCTTCTCCACAACCAAGAAAAAATGCATATGACTTATGATGTCCATCGGCCATATGATGAGCTCCTGCCCTCGCACATCAGGGGGCAATCTGTTAAGACCCAAAAAGGGTTCACTACCTCATCTACCCCATTACATGGCTCGTTTGTCCATTTTTCTACCATATTTCCATCAAAAACCCATAAAACCATCTAAAAAGCCTCCAAATGGCTTAAAATGCCTCCAAAAGGCCATAAAACCCTCTTTTCCTACAAAAAATATCCAAAATTCCTCCAAAAAAGCAAAAATCTCCAAAAAGGAAGAAAAAATATAAAATAATGAGGAAAAGGAGGAAAAAACCCTAAACAGCTGAAACCCTAACCCTAAACCGGCACTCCACCACTATAAATAAGTGATGGAGACCCCTTATTTCACATCCACAATCACAAGTACCCTGCCTCTGCCAAAATTGCTCTTGAAATCCTAGCTCACCCTTGTGCTGCTTTCACCATTGAGAGCCCCTTTTGGCCCATTTCCACCATTGGAGAAAGAGAAGGAGCAGCTTGAAGCTCGGAGCCACCTACTCAGACCAGCGCAAAGGGCTTCACCAACCTCCACATTGGAGGTCAGATCAATAAAAATTCATTCTTTACTTTTTGCTGTTTTGCTTCATGAACATGTTTAGATTAGTTTTTAATTCTGTTTAGCATTTTTTATTCACATATTATTGAACTACTACTAAGGAATCCATTCTCCTTAGTAGGTGCTCATTCGCACAAGCTAGGGGTTAAACCCTAGAAACATGTGTGCAGGTTGAGAAAGTCATTGTATGGGCTAAAGCAAGCCCTCAGGGCTTGGTATGCCAAGATCGATAACTTCTTGCTATCACTGAATTTTGTTCAGTGCAAATCAGATCCAAAATGTATATTTGAAGTTAATTAATGGTTCATTAATGATGATTGTGTTATATGTTGATGGCCTCCTTGTTACAGGAAGCTCAAAGGGTGAGATTGCTTCCTTAAAGGGTGCAATGAACCAAGCCTTCTCCATGACAGATTTGGGGCTCTTAAGCCAATTTTTGGGGCTTGAGATTGCTCAAACCAAAGCTGGAATCAAGGTGCACTAGTCCAAGTATGCCTTGGATTTGCTGAACAAATTCAGAATGAAGGATTGCAAAGCAAGCAAAACTCCTTTCCTTTCAGGAGTGAAGCTGGAAGAAGGTGATTCTTCACCTATGGTAAACAATACACTGTATAGGCAATTGATTGGATGTTTGTTGTATTTGACACATACTAGACCTGATCTTTCTTATGTGGTAAGTGTGGCTTCTAGATACATGGATCGGCAGTATGTAAAGGGTGACTAAGCCTTGTTGCTAGGCCCTATAATTTTCTAATATATTATTCATAAGTCAGCCTTAAGGGGGGGTGTTAGAATAATCAACCCATAGTTAGCTACCTTAGACATTAATTTAAATTATTTTTGTCTTATTTTCCTAGTTCATGTGTCCCACCTTATGCAAGTTGTCAATTACCTATCCATAGTGGTCCAACTTGCCTAATTTGACCCATGTATCACTTTGGAAACCTCAAGGAAACAATTCTGCTTTATTCCTGGTCTCCTAGGCGCCCTTCTACTTTTTCAGTGCTTTAAGGCAATAGGGAAAGTTTGACTAGGTGAGGTGAACTAGTTTTTTGTCTTCTTCATCCTCCACTCTTTTCTCCTTGTAAAAGCATGTATGAGTTGTCATTCCATTAGTATTTAGCTTTCCTAAGCGCTTTTGCCAATTTGTGAGCTCCATGACTGATTTGGGATCATCTTTTTGCACCTATGGGGGATTTGCTTAATTTTAGTAAGCCTGCTTTATGCTAGATTCGAATTGATCCTCATGCATTCGAATCCCTTATGTAATTATTTAATGAAGCAACATATTATGTTACAAGTTTGGCTATTGTACACTTATTCAATACAGTTTAGTGTTCAGCTCATTATTTAGTCTCTTTTGTGAGTGATTTTGCATGTTCAATTGATAATTGTTGTGAGTAAAATTAATCTATCACTGGGTTCAATTTCCACATCCGGGAGCCATCTAAGCAATGCAATTTATAGTCAATTAGAAAAAAGCAGGAGAATAACATCACCAGTAACCCAAATGAACAATGTAGTCACATTCATTCATAACAGAGCATGGGTGTCACTATTATCAATCCATATAACAAATCCAAGTCACAAGCATTCATAACAGAGCATGAATATTACATTAACTAGGAGCCATACAATCAATTAGAACAGAGTAGGAGCATAACATCACTAGTAACCCAAATGAATAATGCAGTCATAACAAAATAAATAGAGTAGTGGCATTACACCATCTCATAAGAAAACTTTCATTTAGCCTAAGAATTGGTACTCATCATTTATTGACATTGAAACACCTAGTTACACACATACAGATATACCATGAGCTTAATAGAGTTGCAAAAACATAAACAAAGTAATGGAATATGTTTGTAAGGAAATCCACAATGAAGAGGGGACAACCATGTTCCACCCAACCATAGATTTGCGACAAATGGTATCTATCCTCAATCACCACAGAGCTAACTATGTGTGCCAAGTGCAGAGTCAACCGACCTTAGGTTCAATTATCCAGTGAGAAATCAATTTCCTAACACAGAGTGTTCACTCAACAATTTATGTCTTTCCTAACATATAGTTCTCACACAATAAGAGTTCAATATTTCCTAGCATACTCCGTAGCGTCCCACCTCCTCGTACATGATCATCTTTATAGCTTTTTGTTTTGGTTTTTCTTAGGTATTTTTGCAGCTATGGACTATTTCCCTAGAAATATCTGCCCCCTATTGTGTTCCTTGATTTCCCAAGTTGTATCTGGTGACATCATGGCAATTCCAATGCCTTATGTACTGGCCTTAGAGCCGATTTTTTCTGCCTCTATAATGGCACGTGCAGTTCCTCTTTCAACATGTCTTGTCCCCATCGTTCATCATTAAACTTGCAAGCCAATGTTTTGGTTGCGACTATCCTATAGGGACTGATTTATGGATTCCAAGCTAGCCAATCTCATTATAATTACAACAGTAAATAAAAAAAAATTCAAAAAAATGTTTCTCTTGGGGGATATTACATCTTTTCCCCACAATGTTCTTAGTCTTCCTCCCTCGCTTCTGGAATAAACCAGGGTACTTATTTCGCAAACCTTCTTCTAGTTCCTAGGTCGTCTCCTCCAGGATAAAGTGATTCCATTGCAACTTAACCCAAGCACTGACCTAGTTCCAAAGTACTATTTCTTTCCTATCCAGAATTCCCAAAGGTTCCACCTGAAACTTGCCTTCGGGTTCCACTTGCACCACATTCCAGTCAATTATATGAGTGGAATCAAATATATATTTCTTCAGTACTGAAATATGAAAAAAATTATGAATTCTCAAGTGTGCTAGAACAACAAGATTGTATGCCACGAATCCAATCCTTTCCAAGATTTGGAAGGGTCTGCAAAACTTTGGTTCTAACTTGGTACAACTTTCAAATTTAATGGAGCTATTTTTGGGCTTGACTTGGAGGTAGACATGATATCCAACATAGAACTCTTTATGATGTATCTTCAAGTTAGCATAACTATTTGGCAATCTTGTGCCACCTTCAAGTTCTTTTGTACCTCTTTAATAGTTTTCTCCATGTCTTGTAGTTTAATACCCCAGTCTTGAACCCATCCTACTAAAATTGTACATGATGTAAATATTGTTGTTAAATCATGGCGAGCAGCTCAAGGCCAATTTCTTGCTATTTATTTGGTGTTTTATGTATCGACGATCAAGATTGATGCTGATGGTTATAGTGCTAATCAGGCATACGATATTTTTGAAAATATCATGTAAATATGCAATTGAATAAAATAAACACAACTAGCTATGCACTGCAATGGAAGATATGGGTGCATGATTTCACAAGGAATAGTGAGGAGAGTTATTCAAGCCCCTGAGCCAGTAGGGTGAGGCTAGATGTCAATGGGACAATGATCAAGCTCTCAACTACCCTTTTTTTCCTCTGCACTCAATTTTTCAATTCTTCTAGAAGTTGCATGAGGCAGTTAATACCTTCGGTACGGAGAGGCCTGGCAATTGATTTCATGCATGAGAAAACCTGGACCTTGGGGGAACCTATATTCTGACTTATGGTGTAAGTAAGAACCAAGAATGAGTGCCCGTTCCTTTTTCGTCAGTCACCAGAATGATTCATGGATTATTCGTTCTTCCTCATTCACGTAGGGAGGGAGAAATCACTCCATCATCAATTCATTTGATCCTTATCCTAACACAGTGTATCATCCCACAGACGCATAGAGAGCTATCATAGGCATTTGTTTCACATTATGTAGTGTATCTCTTCATCTATCCTTGGTTGGGAACCTTGTTTCTTTCTGTTACAGTGTTTATTTATTTATTACAGAATGGTATTGAACCCTGGTTGTCTGTGTTACAGAGTGGAACCTTGTTTTGATGTGTCATCTTGTGGTGTGTTGTTATGTTTTCCCTAGTTTGTTTATGAATTGTATGCAAGACTGATGAGTGGAAGAGGCCCAAAATTGTCTTAATAAACCTTGTGAAGAGAGGAATAGCACAAAAATATAAGAGTGGTCGATGAATCTTCTATGTACACCATAAAGAGCACTAGAAGGGAAGGTATGTCCTTAGGGACTATGTAGCAGAGAAGGGGATACTTCTTTGTGTTGGATGTGTAGGTATTGTGGATGCCAGGATAGACAGATCTTGTGGAGGTGTCCCTATCCCTATGAAGGATGTCAGTAGCTTAGAAATTATTCCCTTCCACTGTCGTAGCAGCCTGATAAACCCAATTGTAGATTGGCTAAGTTGATATCTTGATAAACCCAATTGTATATTTGCTTAGCTGACAGGCTCATAAACCCAATCATATATTGGATTGGCTGAGGAGTCTGATAAACACAACTATAGGTTGGCTTGGTTGTGTCTTGATGTGCAATTTTCCATGTGTGAACCACTCAAGGATGATTTTAAGGAACCATACTTATTTAAAAGTGTATAAATGTTGGCGAATCTTACCAATTATTAAAATGGAAACTATAAAATGTTTGGCGATATTGTTCAAAAAATAGTTTAATTTCCAAGGATTTTATATCATTTATATAATAATTTGGTGATTTTTAGGGTGAAAAAATTTTACCCCATCAAAACTGGGAGAAATAGGGCTTCAAAAAATGCAAAAATGGCGAATCGTTTTTTGGAGAAAACCCCCTAAAAATAGCCCACGGGCTAAATTTCGCCCCTAAAATTATCCTTGGAACCACTTCCTGAGTATCCTGATAAACTCAATGATGTGTTGGCTTGGCTGAGCATCCTGATAAACCCAACTACTAGTTAGCTTTGCTGGACCATAATGTGAATATTGGCCACATGTGAATCACTTCCTGAGTATCCTGATAAACCTAATGGTGTGTTGGCTTGGTTGAACATCCTGTTAAATGCTTAGTTGGATTGGATACACCTTAATGTGAATATTGGCTATGTGTGAGTCACTTCATATAGCCTAATAAACCCAATTGTGTATTGGATTTGTTGGACATCCTAATAAACCAAACTGTAGGTTATCTTGGTTGTGTTTGATGTGTTATGGATATGTGTGAGCTTATTGTTCCCTACTTCCTTGTGGAGATCATTTTAGAATTTTATCATTTAATCAATATGATCTAGGAGATTATATGATAGAATAACATGCACAATAGTAATCACAAGAGACAAGAGACACAAATAATTTTCCTCAGGGAATCCATAAAGGATAAAACTCTACAAATTTCTCAGAGATAGAATGAGCACCAATAGCAAAAGTAAAACCCAAAGATACAAAGATGATGTCTGAAATTTGTTCTCTCTCTCACTTGTGTGAGCTCCTCCTCTCTCACTCATGCACTACTGTTGAATAGTGTGTGTTTCAAATAGATATTCTCACTCTCTATTATAATTTTTTTCCACTTGACAATTACTCTACAAGGCCGACTTCTCTAGGAGAGTTTAATAACCCTAATACAACTCATTTGTGGGGACTATTTCCCCGACTTACAAGATATGGTTAACCTCAATGAATTTACATGAATTTATTATATTGATGACTCTATCAATTGGAGGAATAAACATCCCCTTCAGGGTATAATGAAATACAATAATAAATATAGAAGTGAACACATTCTAAAGTTACAAATACATCAACAAATCATGCCTAGGTCGGGGGTGGAAATTGTGTTGAGCAATTAACGAACACAACTGGCCTAGGGTTGGGTGCAACGTTGCAGCAACTTAGCTAGTTGTGGTACAAATTCATCTTCAAGATAAGTATTCTCTATATAAATTCTGCTATGTATTTGTTTAAGAATTATTATGAATGTGTTGAATGCTTTCTACAGATTCAAGTAGAGTTTAACACTGTTATACTTTCTTGCATTTTACATCTGCATTTTTTTTTTGGTTTCCAATTCATTTTACTTAAGTTCATGGAGGATAGAAGCCTTGTTATAGGGTCAGAATGCATCTGACTTAAGTGTTTCCTCACCTCGGGATCCTCTTGCAGAAGGCACGAGGCGCAAAGAGAAGTTGAAACAAGTAAAAATGTTGGTTTTCCGCACCCTGGAATCTTCCCGCGGAAGGTGGAAGCAAAAAAATAATAGGAATAACAAGGTAAAAATATTTTTTTCTGCACCGTGAAATCCATCGTGGAATGGAGAAGGCAGAGAAATGGAAAACATAAAAAGAAACAAGGAAAAATGTTGGTTTTCAGCACCCTAAAGTCTGGCCACAGAATGCGGAAGGAAGAAAGTAGAAATCAGGAAATTAAAAGATACAGGTAATTATTTTGGGTTTTTCACTACCTGAAGACTATCGCGGAATGTGGAAGTTGGGAGTCAGAAAGCAGAAGGTGAACTAGTAAAGGTATCATTTTTTGGTTTTCCGCGATCTAGAGTCCGTCATGGAAGGCAAAAAGAGGAAAGTGGAAGGTGAACAATTGGTGATGAGGTATCATAGGTTTCCGCTACCCAAAGTCCACTACGGAATGCAGAAAGTAGAAGGCAAAAGGTGGAAAAGCCAGGTTGAGTGTGGAAATGAATTTCTTCATTACAAAGTGGATCTGTGAGCTGCAGAGCAGTTGTTATAGTGGTTTTTAAGCCTAAGAATAAATGTTAAAGGATGAACATGATCCATGATTGTGTTTAAAGAGAAATAAATAATAAATTTTTATTACACATATCAGTTAGGTATATGGGTACATGTAAAAATGGTATCAAAACAGTCTATTCCAATTCCTCCTCGAAGAAGGGGTGTTACAGAGTGGTATTAAAGCTACAGGTTTCAAACCTGTCACCTTTTGGGAACATCTAGTTCCATCGCATTATGGAAAACTTGTGCTAACCATAAAATTTGTCTTAGAATAAATAGTTTGCAGAAAGAAAACTACAACAAAATAGTCAGTGGGTAATTTATAAATTTTTTATATTATTGTGTAGCTAACAATTGTGTTTATGAACACATTTTGCAGAATCCTAGTCACCTCAAAGGAAACATTCCAGATAGTACAGTTTGTAAATTTGGTATTTGTAGGGCCAAATGATCATCATGGATGATGCACAAGATCCCTATGGGCCTAAGATAGATGCCATGGGGGTAAATGTATAGGTTGGGAATACTGAAACATAATCTAATGGGAGAAGAAATAAAGAGACTCCCCCAGATATTGCAGCCACCATGAGAAGCTGAAGGGTGGGATTGCAAAGTTGGAGAGAAGACAATGAGAGGATGCTTAAAGATCAGGAAGAGAAAAATTAGTTGAATGCAACCATGCTACAGAGTTTGGCAGACATCCAAAGGAAGATAAACTATGGGAATTAGACAACAAATGTAGAAGGGCATGGAAATAGTTCAAGGAGAAATTCCCACAAGAGGACCAATATCTCAAGAAGAGTTTCTAGAGATTGAACATATACTCCATAAATGTATTCTAGTGGATCCTATGACCTTGAAATACATTGGGAAATATTGAAGCTCTTCATCTGACAGGAATAAGAGAAAGAGGTGTTACCAAGATAGTTCAAATAGGAAATTTAAGAAGGAAAAGCCTCGTACGTTTGATGGTGAGGTTACATCTGATCAAGAAGCTAAAAATTGGATTCTTGGGATAAGTATTTACAAGTCCAAGACTACTCTGGAAATATGAAGGAAAGGGTGGCCATCTTCAACTTAAATGGAAGAGCATCTATATGGTGGGAGCACCTCAGGAAAGTGAAGAAGATCAATGAAAGAAAGATTGTGGAAACAGTTCAAGAAATATTTCAAGTAGAAGTACCTCTCTGATAGGTACTACGATGATCATATTAAAGAGTTCCACAAGATGAAATTGGGACAATTGACCATGGAAGAATATGAAAACAAATTCTTGGAATTGTTGAGGTATGTCAGGTATATCATGGAAGATAAAGTGAAAATTCAGCATTTTCTAAGTGGGTTACCTCAATCATATAAATATAGGATTGAGTTTGATGAACCTTGAACTATAGAAGAGGAAATAAGGAAGGACACGTATTGCTATGATCAAACAAAAGAAAAAAATGATTCCCGTAAGGAATGGATAGATAATAAGAAAGAGAAGTTTGAGGAAAGGAATAAAGGTTTCAAACCCTCTCACTTCCAAATTCAGCGAAGGATTCCATCAAAAGTTGTGATTAATCCATCTAGAATGATGGGAGACAGGCCAAGAGATCCAAAGGATCCAAGAGAACCACTCCAATGTTGGGTATGTGGAGGAAACCATATGCATAGGAAATTTAGGCATGAGAATGGGAATGTAATTCAAGTTCACAACATACAAGGAGTTGAAATTGTGGTTCAAGTGGCAAGGACCTTCCCTAGAATCTATGCAAGACTAGAGGACCACCAAGAAGACAATCAAGCAACTATAATTGAAGTCAAAGGTAAGATTGCTCATCAATCTATTTCTGTTTTGATTGACCCTGGATCTACTCACATTTATATCACTCCTAAAAATTTTGAGATTTGTGATTTTAAGAAATTAAAGCATAGAAAATCATGGTTATTTTAACTAGCCACTGGAACCAAGAGAAAAGTTAGAGAAATGGTAGAGAAATGTCCATTAGTCATGGACGGGCTATTCACTTATGCAAAACTGGATATTCTACCACATGGTTCCTATGATATTATCATTGGAATTTTCATGTCCCAAATATTTTATTGGGTCACAATATCCTAATCACATTTTCCATATTCATGAGATTTTTTCAAATTGATGCTAAGGGTCAAATAATTGCCAAGGAGGAAAATTACTGGTTTCCTAGGTTGGGGGTGGAAGATTTGGGATTTGGAATAAGGGGTAAAATAAATGATGTTTAAAAATTAGAATCACATAAATATTTAATAAGGAGCCAAATAAATAAATACAAAAAAAAATGAAGTGGAAATGGAGCATGGAGACCATGGGGCCCACACAAGCTAGAATTTTTGTGCCACGTGACATCCTCCTCTTGCAATTTCGAATCCATGGGAAGCCTCAAGGTTCTTGGATGATTTATATGGCTACTACACTTGGCCATATGCATCATAGGTCTAATTTGGAAGGAAATGTAACTTACATGGGAGAGGAAGAGTCATTTTGGAGCTAGTGAGACACTTGGACTAGATTCCCTGGCTCTATGACAACAATGATGAAGATGATATGAAACCTATGACAGAAATAAGATCTGAAGGATGACATATGGCATATATGACATTTCAAGTCGAAATATATCATCCAAGAGTTTGCTCATGTGAGTTGGGGAAGATCAATGGGTTCCTACTCAAATTGGGGGAAGATGGAAGGCTAGGAAAGGGAGGACACATGGAAAATCTTGAGCCCACACCCAAATTAGAATTGGATTGAGTTTTTGGATGGATTGGTAACCTTATAGGGATAAATATTTTTATAAAATATAGGAATCAAGAAAAATAACGGCTTTTTCCCATTTGAGAAATTGTCATCTATGAATTGTGAGAGCTAGTGGATGACTAGTTTTCTTGCCTTATCCAATTTCAAGGGTGAAAGATTCCCATCCAATTTTGTGTTTGGAGAGGCCACTCAAGTATTTCATGGATATTTAATGGAGTTTTATTTGAATTTGTAATATATAGGGAATATCTAGGTTCCAATTTGTAATATATAGGGAATCTCGAGGTTCCTTCTATTGCAGCACTTTCTCTCAACCATTTCCAGTTTTTATGGCATATTATTGCTCATGGAGGGATTGCGCTTTGGGTGATATATTGACTTCCTTGGTGGATCTTCTAATGCCCCATTATTTTATGTTCTGATGTGAATTCTCTCTATTTAAATTTTAGAAGACTCTCAGGTCGAATATCTGAAATATTTCATGTAAAGCTGTTAATCAATGAAGAAATAATGCCATTTCCCCACTATCTTGTTGTGAATTAATTTGATATTGATGAATTCAAATGGATAAGTAAAATACTGATGGTTTATGGATGAATGGGATGTTATTTATGTATTTAAATTTCAAAATACTCTCAGGTCAAAATACCCAAAATATTTCGTGTATGAATGTTAAACAATGAAGAAATACTGTTATTTCCCCTCTACCTTGTTGTGAACCAATATAATGTTGATAGATTCGAATGGATAAGTGAAATAATAATGGTTTATGTATGAATGGAGTATTATTAAATGATTATATCAGTTTAATGTTTAGTACATAATAATTTGTAGTTATTTTGTTGAGTTTCATAGCATTTGGAGAAGTTTGCCTATCATTTCCACCAAGGTTGAAACTAGTCTTTTTGCATCTGATTTAAGGTAGTTATAGAAAACATTAAAAGTTTAATGGTGATTCATATGAAATCATATTGATTTAATTTACATGTCCCCTACTTACATTCAGAAATTCAAGTAGGTTTTGGATCATTTGAGAAACCATTTCCAGCATTTACCCTGGGGGAATTGGAACCCCAATTTGCTAGTAAAGAATCCTACTTTGATCATAATATAAAAATAGTTTGAAGAAGTGATTTGTTAACCCAAAAAATTACCCAACCTGCTCCATATGGCCCACACCACATGAAGACATCAATTACCTAACCCTTATTGACCCCTATACCCTTGTTTAACCTATGCTTTTCTCCTAAAGGATAAAAAAACATCAAAAAGGGCTTAAAAACCCACAAAAGAGCCAAAATAGCTCACAAAGGGGCTAAATCCCTCAAAAAAGGGATAAAACCCTAAAAGGGCCAAAAAACCCCAAAAGGAGCTAAGAAACGGGTGGAAAGGGCTTAAAACCCCGACTAGGGGCTAAAAACAATAAAAGTTAAGAAAAAGTATAAATAGAGGTGTAGAGGTAACTATCAACAAACCTCCATTTCTTCCTACCGTTACACTGCTCGTATGAGTGCCTTGAGAAACCATCATTTTCACACCATTCATTCCCTTCACTCCATTTTTCTCCACTAGCCAAACTTCTTGCATGTTGAGCCTTGCTCCATACCACCCAACCTTGCAGAGAGGTAACCTCCCGAGCCAAGGAATGGTGGCCCCCTTTAAAAACAAGATGGAAGGTGTATGGTCTCATTTCATCTGTTATTTTTTGTTTCATAGGTTGTTTAGATATACATGTTGTGATTTCTAACATTTTGTTGTCAGTTATCCATTATTTTCCTCTAACAATTTGTTGCAGGTTCTTCTACATCCATTTGACTCTATCCTTTTGTCCTATAGATGGAAGGTAGGTGTAACTACATGTAGCTAGGGTTTATTCCCTGCTACAGTTTGGATACTCCATTAGGTTGATCCCACTAGATCCTTGAGGTTTAATAATTTATGTATATCTTTGATTAGTTTCTTAGTAGTTTCCTTTCTAGTTCCTTTCATTTCTATTACTGGTCGAGCCCTTCCGAGGTTTCCCCAAACCTAATCGAGCATAGTAATAGGTACTGTCGTCCATTCTCAGTCCCTATTTTTAATGTTTTTTGTTCACAGGATGAGTGACTTATTTTGGGCCTAAATGGGAGACCCCCTTGCCACATTGGCCCTGACAAGAGCGACCTGCCTCTGTAGGCTGAGTCGCCTACTTCAGGCCTAAAAGAACGACCTAGTTGCCTATTTCATGCCTAAGAGAGCGACCTGGTCTCCTATCTGGCCTCAAATGGTGTGACTTGACTCTCAGGTTTTCTGTCACTATTGTTCAGACTGTCTATGCGGCTCAGTTGCCTATGTCCAGTAGCCATAAGTGATCTGTACTTTCTGTAAGTTGTTTTATATTTCAGTGAGTGCAGGGTTAGATATTTGCAAATAAAATTGTGTCCAATGCTTGGTTATATTTCTACACAGTTCTTTTTTTTACAATCTTAAAAAGTTAGTGGAAACCAACCTCTTTCCCATCCCTTCCTCCTCTACTCAGTCATCACCCTTTGGGGTAATCTGAGATAATATAGAGGGTTGAGAAAGTGTAGTAATAGGAACACATTATTCATATTTCTCCAAACCATTAAAAACAAGTGACTTGGAAGCTAGAGGGGATGGAGACCATGGGGGGTCTCATGGCATTCGTGTCATCCCTATTGAGAAACCTTGCACTTGAGGAGTGACCTATGGATATATGGGTGAAGCTTGTTCCCACTTTTATGAGAGCCCAACACTCTTTCTTGGCCAAAGAGAAATACAAGAAAATGGTAGAAACAATATATATTTACATTTTCTCGGTTGAACAGTTGCATTTTCAGTTCTGTTTTAGCTTTACTAGTTTTTACATATTACAGGTTTCCCATTGGCCAATCTACATAGAAAACTAGAAACACCTGCTAACCATATAATTGCAAAAAATAATTCAAAGAAGTACTCACACACTTAAAATGCACACAACCACACCACTTAATTCAGCCAAACTGGGTTCATGATGTCGAGGGAACCTCTAAAATTAACCAATTTACTTTAAGTAAAAAAAGTTGTAGTTTGAGAACATAAGTCCCTGACTGCCTTGACTGTGGGAACTACTTAGGCTATACCCTAAAACTCATTGTGAGGAGTACCATGGGAACCCCAAAGTAGCTAGAAAACGAGAGGAATTACCAAGCGAAATGGACCAACGACCCCTTTCGATCGACTAGTAAACCATGTGAGGAAACATCCAAGAATTTTATTCTGGAAGTTTTG
Organism: Pseudotsuga menziesii; assembly: GCA_001517045.1. Lineage (NCBI taxonomy): Eukaryota > Viridiplantae > Streptophyta > Pinopsida > Pinales > Pinaceae > Pseudotsuga > Pseudotsuga menziesii. Next base: position 8,509 of record LPNX010152629.1, on the reverse strand, counting down.
GTGGTCGAGTGATCACCTACAAGCCACTAGGAATCCATTAAACTAGGATCTAGATATTCATTATCGGTTACTACCAGAAAGACACCATTGCTCGATCACATTCCTCTTCTCATATCAGGGGGAAGTGCCCTTAGTTTCGACCTTCAAACGAACCCGATTGAGACCATACTCGACAACCCTCTTCACCATCAAAATAACCAACAGCCTCTAACACTTACTCAGATTCATATCAATCTGAGCCACACTTGGACACTGCACTGTCTAGCCCCATGGCTGGCGTAAACCTAGATCCTTTCTCCCTAGGGGTGAGCGACAACGAACCCATGTCCATGCCTCACCTCATCACGAACATCCCTGTTGGAATTCCTAGTGCCATGGTGCATAATTTTATAACTCGGTTTCCCATTAGTAGTGGACCAACACCAACCCCCATCATTATTACTATACTGCCATTTACACTGAGTGGTAGTGGCATTTTCATTCCCATGGTGCCCCCATTCACACCCGGGGGCAGTGGCCCAGTTGGTACCACAATACCATATCTCATACCTGGGGGCAGAGGACCGTCCAACCTCATCACAGGAAGTCAACTTTAGGTCCCCCCAACCATGCAAGGAAACCAAGTTCCTGCAAACTCTTGCACCATCATCGGCCCCTCCCACACTAGTCTTGGGGATAATATCCCATTCATGGCATGCCTAAACTTGCCTAATTTGACTATATTAACCAATGACCCAATCTTCCACTATACACATTGGCCCCCTATGCCAACTAAACTCCTATAAAACATCCAAAAAATTCAAGGGAAGGTAAGGGAATTCCCCCAAAACCATATCATGACATTTCATCTATGGTGCTCATCAAATAGCATCATGGATGATTCAATCAGACTTGGGATATTCCAACACACCCTCAAAGGAACTGCACCCAAGTGGTACATTAAGCTTCCACATAGTAGCTTACCTAAGCTTAAACTCTTTATCTTTCATGTTCCTATAGTATTTCCAACTCCCTGTTCGCTATGATGAGGGTATGGAGATACTCCTATCTTATCACCAAATTACGAAAACTCATATAACTGACCACATCCATGAGTGGCGATGACGTTGAATCTTGTGAAAGATTCGGCTAGAAGATAGGCTATTCCTTGATTGGTTTTTAAAAACCTTGCTACCACCCATAGATAACGACGTCTCCTCGGAGGCCCCCCACTCTGAGGAAAAGGCCATCTTGATGGCACAACAATTTTATTTAATTTATGCATAGTTAGGGTACCTGTACACCGTTCTTCCTAATGCTCCCTGTGCGGGTACCTACCATCGTGACACACCGGGGGCATCGCATGCTATGGATGTAATTATAGGTTCAGTTTCCCATTACCCACAGCACCATGCGGCACCTCCTATAATGCCACTGCATCCAAGCCACACCACTATCATTTCCCACCCTAACCAACCCCCCAATTACTCAAGGTTGATGTATCATTCTGGAGCCACAACCTCCTATGCACGACCCGTGCCACAACAACATATCCATACACCAAATTTTTCCAACACAACAGTATTCGAGACAAATGACTGGATTTGTAGCCCCCCCAGCTCTCCCATTCTACTATGCACCACCTACGCAAGCCATTTCAGCCACTGCCCCGCTCCATCAGCACCCTTGTGAAAAAAAATTTCCTAGCAAAATCGTCCCAACCAACTTGCCCCCAACAACCAACAGGGGAAAGGTAGAAATAATTGAGCTAGGAATTGGGGAAAAAACCAACCACAAGGAGGTGGTCAACAGCTGAATACTCCTAACAACACCGAAGAAAACTAATAGGCTCAAAATCCCCAACAACCCATCCCACCTAGACAAAACACCCCATTACAGACAAATCAGCCGTGTAAACTATGTGATGTCTATGGTCACTATACGCATGAATTCCCCCTCATGGGATGCGCCAGGCAGGTTCTCCAGAATGAAGCTCAGCATGGTACCAACATGGCAACTCAAGCTCAACCTAATCCAAAACCATTAGGCCCTCTACTCATGGTGCTCTAGAACCTGTTACCACTTTGAGGACTAGTAGGAACCACACCTACACCCCCACCCACTCCCACAACCCCCACCACACCTCCACTGACATAGATAGTTGTTCACCACCTGCTAGCCATGACAACCGAAGAGTTCAATTTGCAAACCAGATGAAATCAGTATGGATACAATACTGAAACTGGTAACCCATCATCGAAATCCATGTCCAACACAACCAACATACCTCTTCACTTACCCCCTTTTCCCCCATGACCCCCCATGCAGCGGGTTTCCAACAATGGCATAGCTAGATTTGAAGTGAACTATAGCATCATTGATAACTTGGCCTAGTCACTTATGGCCATGTCCACCCTTGAATTACTAAAAATATGCCCGCCACAGCGAAAAGAATTACTAGTCATGCTTTGTGTCATAGATCCCTCTGAATCCAGATTGATGACATTTGATTTGGAGAATGGAGAGCCTAGAATTCCATCAACCATTGCCTTCCAAAATCAGTATCAATTCAGAATTTGGTCTTGCATTGATGCATCATAGATGAAGGGGCATCAACTTGTGTCGTGTCTATTAGATTTTTATCATTTAAGAAATTTGATCTCAGGATCTTATCTGAGAGAACAACATGCACAACAATAATCACAAGAGACAAGAGACACAAAGATTTTACTCAGGGAAACCATAAAGGAGAAAAACTCGTAACTTCCTTAGAGATAGAATGAGCACCAATGGCAGCACTAAAACCAAAAGATAGAAAATATGATCTCCACAATTGTTCTCTCTCTCTCACTCATTCTCCCCAGTGATTGAGTGTGTGTATGATAAATAGAGAGGCTTACTCTCTATTTATATTCTTTTTTTCACTTAAATTCCACTCCAACAAGTTGGCCCCACTTAACAATTACTTACTAGGGTCGACATCTCTATGAGAGTCTAATAACCCTAGTGCCCCAAAACTATGGGGACTTTTCCCTCTGATCAACTAGGAGGGTTAACCTTAAATCAATTATGGGGACTATTTCCCCGACTTACCATGGAGGGTTAACCTCAATGAATTTACATGACTTGTTTACATTATTGAATCTCCCGATCAGAAGACCAAGGCATGACATGGCTCAATTACATTACAGATACTTCCCAAAATAAGCATCGGGGTACAATACATAAGATATACAAGTACATACATTCCAAAGTTACAAAAAAATAAACACTCCCTCTTAAATAGGAAGGTATTCTCTTGACACAATTTATCAGCACAATTCTTCTTGTATCATCTAGATCATCATCAAGTCGTCTTCATATTCAAGTCATCGCCATCATCAAGTCATCTTCATCAAGTCTGGATCATCACTTGATCTGGATCATCACTATTGAATCATCACTAGTGCTATCTCAATGCTACTCATCACAGGAATTTCTATAGCCATTTTTCATGTTGGGTGTAGGCCTAGCCGCCATGTAGGTCTTCATCAATAGATCCATCCCTTTTTCATGTTGGATGCAAATCTATAGAGCCACTCCTTTTTCATACTGGATGTAGTCCTCTACAGAGCCAACCCTTTTTCATGCTAGATGTATCATCACAAGGCCAGACCTTTTTCATGCTGGATGTGTCATCATAGAGCCATCCCTTTTTCATGCTGGATGTGGCACCAACATGGAGCCAGTCCTTTTTCATACTAGATGTGTCATCATAGAGCCAGTCCCTTTTCATACTAAATGTGGCACCTACACAGGTCAATCCTTTTTCATACTGGATGTGTTATCATAAAGCTAGTCCTTTTTCATACTAGATGTGGCATCTACACAAAACCAATCCCTTTTTATACTAAATGTGTCATCATAGAGCCATTACTTTTTCATACTGGATGTGGCATCAACACTTATATATGACCATGGAAAGAACCAATCCTACCGCCATGTCATAAAGGAACAACACTTACATCTGACCATGGAAGGACCAATCCTGTCACTGTGTCAGAAGGGCACAACACTTACATCTGACCATGGAAGGAACCAATCCTGTCACCATGTCAGAAAGGCATTCGAAATCATAACTTCCCCTTGGAAGAAACCTCGATCTGGAGAGCACCAAGCTTCTCCCTGAAGTACTCAAACTTCACTCTGGCCATTTCTAGCATAGAATCACATTAGGCATTATTTCTTCCAAGGATAACCTGTGAACTTCACCAGGACTGATTACATTCAAGGACAACCTAAAAGACCGATTATGTCTGAGCAACCTATGAGCTTGAATAGGATTTATGCTTAGACAACCTGTCTCACCGGATATCCTAGAACTCCCCTTTTCAAGAGATATCGATCTGGATCACAACTGGAGCTTCACTGCTCCTCTATCCATCATACAAAAATGCAAGTTAGATCAACCAAATCAAATAGTAGTTTTCAAAAGAAACATACTACCTCCCAAATAGAAAGTGGCAACATATTTTGCCTTGGTTGTACTCAGTTCCATGCAGAAATGGTTCCCCGCTACAGCAAGAAGTGCTCTTCCTATCAATGGAACTGCCTTCCCAATCTAAATCCACATAGACCTCTAGGTTAATCTTCATATTCATATCATACTTGATCCCATACTCAACTGTACCCTTCAGGTACCTCACTGTATGCTTTGTAACCATCAGGTGAACATGTCTCAATGTGTTCATAGCAAAGCAAATATTTGGTCTCATATTCATCAGGTACATCAGGGAACAAATCATTTGATGATACATCGTGGCATCAACCATCTCTGATGAAGCAACACTTAATAGCTTTAGGTTCAATTCCATAGGTGTGGTCATGGACTTGCAGTCCATCATCCTAAACCTCTTTAGGATCTATACTGTATACTTCCCTTGTCCTTGGGATATTCCATCTGCATTCTGCCACACCTCCATGCCTAGAAGTAATGCATTATATCCAAGTCCTTCATCTTGAACTTGGAATCAAGTATCCTTCTTGCAAATTTAATGACTTCCCTTTTTCTGTCAGGAACAAGTCATCGACATATAACAAGAGCATACTCTCAACCTTGAAGTAAAGGTTGGAATCTTCTTTACTCTCAATAAATCCGAGATCCATCAGTAAGCTATCCATCTTGTCATACCATGTCGAACCTCGGGATCTTCTATAGTCACTCCCTTTGAAGTGGAGCATTATTCTTCCTCTGCCTTTAGTACTATATGCATTGAAACATTCTATATTGGAGTGACAAGTAGCTTCCTATGCTACTAATATTATATGTATCCATCTAGGGTCACTGGATACCAATATCCTCTACCTTGAAAGCATTCTTCTCGCACCCATTTGTGAGCTTGTCATCCTCTATAGGATTTCATCTTCAACCTTCTATAAAAGGTTAAGATATTCATAACTCTAGGTGATATTCAAGCTCCCCATGTATGTGTTATCCCATGGGTGTATTCTAAGCTCATGCAAGGAATTCTTTAATTTGCACACATGAGTCTGCCTGTTATGTGCCTCAACTCCCACTGGATGAAAATGTCTCTTCGTTGTTTATTCCTTCTTTCTGTGAGAAGCCTCGTGCTACAAATCCTGCCTTATATCCCACAATGTTGTCATCTACTACATGCTGGATCTTTTAGATCCATATGTAAGATACTACGGACTTCCCTTCAGGTCTCGATACTGCATCCTAGACATCATTCTTGTTGAACTGGTATTCTCCTTCCCTTTGTTCTTGGCTACTTCTTCATAGTTGGAAGGCTCTACATCAATGATGTCACTCAACAGTGTCACATAACTAGAGTGTCTCTGAGGCCTCTTTCTTTATTTGAAATTATCATCATATTATCCTTCATCTTGGGTTGTTTCTTGAACTGTCGTCACTTGTTCTTCGGAACATGTCTCATCCTTCTTTTCTTGTAGGTGATTGTATGTGATATTTCCTACAAGTCAAATGCATCAGTTGTATGGTTAGAAACATTTCATAAGGTATGTTCATAATGGCAAATTATTATGCATAAATATATGCTCATGAAACTATTTTATCCAATACATCATTCATCCATATCTCACAGAAACTTTCTAGATGCCTTCCATCTCTACCAGGACAACATTGAGATTGTGCACTAATCCAATATGTCAGCAAAAAGGTTTCATTCTAGATAAGTAGCAATGGAGATTTGTATAGAACCATGAGATACTTACCCATCACATGCATATTAGTAGTATACTATCATTAATGCAAACATTCTATCATGCATAACACATCAACTGAATATAAACAAGTGCATAATAAAACAATATCATGAAATGACAATTGAATACTTATCTTTATTTGTTTCATGGGTATACTCCTTCTTGAGCCTTTAGCTTCATCATCTTCTTCATTCATCATTTCTTATCCAAATGATAATATGGATAAGAGTTTCATCAAGAGTTGATTCCTTCGTATTCCTCATCGTTTGAGGGATCTTCTTTGGATGGTGAGAGCTTGATCTTCAGTTGCTCCCATATTCTTTTCTCTTATTATGAGTCGAGCTTCTTCTTGTGTGTGCTCTTCCCAGCGTCTGCTGAAAGTAATCACTTGCTTCTGGCACACATTCCTTGAATGAATGAATCCCATGATCTTGGGAGGCCATTCAAGTTGGTTATCACAACTTATGCATTCTCCACTTCTTCTTCTATCGCTTCAAGTTGTTCTTTGATTTGAGAGACCCTTGCAAAGTATGACTGTATGGTCTCTGCATTCTGGATCTTCACATTCTTCAACTATTTTCTCAAAATCATCTTCCGATTTATGTTCTTCCCTTCAAATAGCTTGGTCAAGGAATCAAACATCTCTTTTGGTGTCTTTAGGGAAGACACATTTGGTATAAGGTGATCCATGATTGAATTAGCAATCATCTTCTTGGCCTTTACCAAGTTCTTCTTGTGTAAGGCTTTTAGCCTCATCTCCTTCTAGAACTGGAGCCTCTCCACTTATGTAGGTGTCCAATTCATTTTCTTCAAGAATCAATGAGATCCAATACTTTTGTGCTTCGAATTTGTCAGTTTAACCAAACTTTTCATGAATCTGGTGTGACTAGTCATTTAGAAATGAGAACCTCAAATGTAAATAGAAAAAGATTAGACCTTACCGATTTGAGGTGTCCATCCTGGTTCCGAAGCTGGATGATATAGGGTTTGTTAGAGAAACCTTAATTTTAATAACTTGGAATATTTCAGATATGATTGGATATAAATATAGACCTCTTCAAGGTGAGCTTTCCAATGTACTCCTTTTCTAAAAATAGTGGAGGAAAGCTCCCAGAACAGGAAGCCCAAGTTTACCAATTTCTTCTACAGACATTCCTGATACTGTTTCTGCAGTATCTCCAAAATTACTACTCCTATGTATCTAAACTTTTGTACTAAGGTAGCCTCATCTGTTCTTATTCCAACACCATAGGTTTCAGTATAATTGGTTTCACCCATTGAGACTTATGAGATTTTTCCCAAGGCGACCTATTTTAGGACTGTTCAGCATAGTGAAGTTGTACAAACTGCCACGTGTCAGTGTTTCATATTCAGGGTATAAAACTTTTACCACATAAATGACAGTTCGTTCCATTTCTGGAACATCTTGAGAAATTTCATTTGAACCTTTGTATCCCGAGATATGGAAATTCTTCCCAGGTGTCCTATTTGGGGAGGAATCTTGGGAGAGGCTGGAACCCTAACTAGGAGGAATCATATATCCTTGAATATAGCAAATATGAGTCTAAAACTTGATCACAATGTACATAAGGAATTTATATTCAACCTATGAATGTTTTAGCACCTGAGCCTTCTCCAATATTGAGATATAGCAAATATACCAAAACTATCAATTTCAGTAATTTAGGGTTTTTCAAGCCCACGGTCAAACTAGGGTTTGACTTTCCCAGAGTTTTACCCAACCAAAAATATTGACCCAGGTCTCTAAATTTTAATTTTGATGAGGAGAGAAATCCTCATTAGAGGAAATTTGGGGTCTAAAATGGGCCTTATAAGAAAACGTGCCAAAATAAGTTTTTGTGAGTTGGAATTCAAGAACCAATAGAATTTCAATAAAATAAGTCAACCATAATGGTTGAATTGACATATTTGTCATTAAAAAAAACTACTTTTTTTGTTCGTATTTTCGACATATCTCATTGTGTTTTTACTCAAATTTTGATCAGGAGAGCTCGTTGGATGCGGAATTTGATTCCACATCCAACGAGTACCCACACTGCATACTTTTGACGGACCCCGCTACCCCAAAAACAAGAAATACCTGAAAAAATGTGATGATGATGTCATCATCACATTTTTTCAGGTATTTCTTGTTTTTGGGGTAGCAGGGTCCGTCAAAATTATGCAGTGTGGGTACTCATTGGATTTGGAATCAAATTCCGCATCCAACGAGCTCTCCCGATCGAAATTTGAGTAAAAACACAGGGAGATATGTCGAAAATACGAACACAAAAAGTAGTTTTTT
>LPNX010152597.1:395364-408033 GCA_001517045.1 Pseudotsuga menziesii | reverse complement strand
AGAGCAATTAGAAAACTGAAGAAAGATAAACTCAACTAACATTCCAACCAAGTAATGATCTTACAGTTTCAAAGTAAATGGCTTAAACTAAACAGTGTTTAACAATTGTGTTAACATACAGTTATGCTTTTTAAAAGTTTTAAATTTTTTTAAAAATTTGGGGTTTTGACAGGAGCAGGTGGCTCATTAAGTAAAAACTGACCCAGAAGACCTAGGCATTGTTATAAAACTTCCCATTGAAGACAGCTAAGGTTGCTCATTCTGGAATTGTGATCATTCAGTGTGAATGAAGTGCACATGAGAAATTCAATGAAGGGGACTTATTGAAGTGAGTTTGAGGGGTTAACTACTGAGAATTGAACTTATACAGTTGTTAGGATGAAGTTCTTACTTCTGTAAGTAGGATTGAATTACTGCTCTAATTTGACCAGTCAGGTGATAGAAGGTATTAAGGATACATCCTTCACCCAGTACTCTACCAGGAGGACCAGGAAATAGGCTCGGAGGTCCTAAGGAAGTGCGGACTAAGCTTTATCCTAGAGTAGGTTGGGAGGAACAGCCTCCTTAAGCTGTTGTCACCTCATCATTTGACAGGTTTTTATTTGTTCAAGTTATTTATAATTTATTTACTATTTTTAGTAAATGTTTACTAGTTTTTCAAAGATATGCATGTTATTGTTTTGTTAGGGTTTATGCAGAAAAGAGTATTGTGTATTGATAAAATTAGGGATACGTAGATTATGTTTAAAACAATACTATTATTGCTAAATGAAAAGTAAATAGACATAAATTACCATACTATAGTTTTCCATTCCTTGTATAGGTAGTACTCTAGTATAGTTGGTTGATTAAGTAGATGTGATGATTTATTTATCGACTCGGAATGAAAAATGCAAATGATTACTTTTATAGTTTGTGTGTGATTCATTATAGAAATTAGCACTATTTGCTCTATCTACTGGAACTATTTGTATTATAAAATATAGGAAAAGAATAGAATATATAATAATTATTAGTAATCATACTAATCACAAAACTATTATTAGTACTAATAGTTAACACAAACATAATAGATAAAGTTAAATAAATAAACATACGAACAATAAACAAAATAGTACTTAGGGTTTGAACTTAGATAGTACTCCATAAGTTCTTATAATAACTTATTCTAAGTTCATATTTTCATTTTGCACTAAAAACAGATGTTTTTACTGTAAACTTCAAAGATTTACTTAAGGTTATCGAAAGATAGTTTTATCCCTATAAATAGACTTTCATACTCTTAATTATTTTATAAAATTTAATAGCTATACTTAATTATTTATAAAAAGTAAAAATAGAAAAACAAAACCAAAATTATTCCTATAAATTCTATCTTATTACAGAACTATAGGGTATTCAAAATAATAACCCTTCTAAGCAAAAATAGAGTACTAATTTTACTCAATAACACTATAAAAGTTCCAATAATATAATTACTGCAAAACATTTAAATTGCAGGATATCATAAAAATTAAATAACACTATTAATGATTTAAATAAGAGACAAAATAGAAAGTAGCATAATGGCTCATAGGCCTTTTATAAATTTCAGTCGAGGATTAAATCCTGCACAAAAACAAATCCTACAATTTACTTTAAAAATAGAAAACAGTAAACCCACAAATTTATAGCTACTAATAACCCTTGTCTGTTTACAAGTCTTGACTGAGTGAACAGTCTTTTCTTTTCATTAAAAACGACTTAAAAACATAAGTAACTAGGTAGAGGTCGAGTAACATTGTCATGGCTAAGAGTCGATTTTTTAAAAATTTAAGTAAAAGGATTACATCGTCCAAGCCCTAAAGACTCTGTCAAGTAAACTCCAGGTAACGGATTCAATAGCCTTCAACATTCTTGCACTTAATACCCTTTATGGTTTTTAATATAAAAACAAAATAACAAGAAGTAATCTAACAGTAAAACCCAAGCTGAGTCCTTAATCGAGAGTGATTTATCCTCATCTTCCAACCACCATAACTCATTGCAGGAGAAAATTCCTCAATCCAATCTAAGGCTTACCAGGGTTTGTGTGGTCGTGAATGGGAGAGTGGTGCTTTCAGCTAACCCCATTTGCTGTAAGAGGAACCTGCATAGAAGAACAAGTATTAGCCGCAGCATTTATTTTTTTTTGAAATTTATAACTTTCATGCATTAAATAACTTAGCTGACAGTTTACCTGATAAGATTATCGTTGGACAAGTTGTGAATGCAAGCAGTTCGAGCAACACGATGGAACATGGGAAAGGAATACCACGGACGATTTGAATGTGTCGGTTACAACTAAAACCTTAAGCCACAATCCAAAGGAAATGAGAAACACTCCAGCTAGAATGAAGAACACTCTTATTCAAGATCTGTCCACTATTTTTCTGTCTGAATTACCAACTCAGTCTTCAAATCGATGAAGGAAACAATTTTTCACTCACACTGTTTCTTTACAGCAGTCGTAAAACACATAAAAAATAGTCTTTACTTCTCATGAGGCCTAGCTCACAATGGAAATGGGAAACCTAAAAGTCAGCATGGAGTAACGACGGCCATGAGCTCATAGCTCAGCCGCACTAGACATGAAACCCTCTCTCTCTTGCAAATGAATATTAGGGAAAAAACCAAAGTCAACTTAACGATTGGTTTGATCCTCCACATGTCCTTCTAGATTTTTCATTGACGTGGGTAACTTCTCTATAGTCATGTATGCAGTTTTGAATCTACATTTAAAATCATTACATATCAAATCCTATAACCATTAAATCAATGCAATTGCTATGATTGCCAATAATATTTTACCTTTGAAATATTTCCATGCTTAGTATATTAACTATAGGATTAAGACACGGATATTCTTCTAGGGTTTTATTTTATAAATCAAGTTATTTTGCTAACTATGTTTGATATAGCTAAAAGATATATATTGTACATTAAACAATATAAAAAGGAGATCTAAAGGTATCCATTTGATTACATTAGAGTTGGGAAGCAAAAGGTTAAATAGGACCAAGCAAAAATAAAATCTCCTATAGTATGTTAATCAAAAAAATTATCTCAAGAGTTTAATTAAACAAACTTGTAAAAAGGTATAGTTTATAGCTAGTGGTACACCAGGTTGAGGTGTAAAATAGAAATAAAATACAATCTAGATAAAAACTATAAAATTTTTAAAAGGCATTCTTTCAGCTAGGAAGAAAATCTCAATCCAAATGCACTATGGAGTTGGGGACATAAGTAAAAGTAGATCTCATATTGATATAAGAGTTTCAATTTTAACTCTAAACAATTAATCCATGAATATACAATCCAAAGTCATTATAGGTATGTGTTATTTTGAGGAAAAACATTTAATTTAAACCCTAGAACAAGGGTAAATGTTATAGACATAAAACATTGTTGAGTGATCTACGCATTAAGCTGTGAACTTTATTTCTTTCCATTTAAACTCTAAATGAAAATTACTGTAAACAGGAATACAAGTATTCATTAGATCTTTAATCATAAACATCCAAATGATTTGAGGGGAGTTGATAGTATTTGATCATGCAATTTTTTAACTCATACATAGGTATTTTTTTTTTCAACGTCCTTATGAAGTTTTAACAACATAAACAAGGTCAACATTACCTCTTATGGAGACAAGCCCTGATCACCCTAAGAATATTTGCCCTACTTGACAAAAGAAAACAATACTATACTTAGCATTAGTAAAAAAAAGATGGTTTTCTTTTCTACTTTCTGTAAAAATGCAACTGCTAGGTCGAAACAGTACTAATACAGTATTTAAGGACAAACTTTTGAGTTATACAGAACCTTATAACAAAGTAATCTTCATTTCTCTTGCAAACTGTTAATTATTCTGCTAAGCATTAGTGGTTCCTTAACGAGGACTTTTGACATTTTATGTCACATGAAAAATTTTAAATTTTTACAAATTTTTGAGTTATTACAGCTAAACTGCATTAGTTCATTGATGCTTGTCTTGATGTTTATAGGAGATATAGTAGAGATGGATCGGGATGAGGTGTTGACTCATTTTTCGAGTCAAAGATGTACTAGGACATCTATTGAGACAAGAATGCCTAATACAACACATACATATACTGAAACACCTTCGAATGTTCTCTTTCAAAGATGTTCTGATACATCTAGATATTCTAGTGTATTATATCGAGACACTGGCACATGTTTAAAAATTATGCACATGCAAAATTTTGAGTATGCATGCATATTTATATTTGTTTTAAATATTTTTCATTGATTTTACTAACTATTAGCACTTTTATTTTTAGAGAGATGACGTAATAGATTGTCTCGTGAGAGTGGGAAAGCATATGTATGTGATCATCTGTTTGATTCATCTCATGACCGTTTTCCCTCTTTTGGTTGTCATTTTAGAGAACGACCAATAGACCAACCACATTTTATTGGTAATGTGTTACATATATATAATTTAAATAAATTACTAATTTGCACATGTGTATATATATGCTTGTGCCTCTATATACTAAATTATACAAGATCACATGTGTTTATAGAGGATCACGGTTATGTTGTGGGTTACGATGATGCATTCAGAGAGGATGAGGGTGATGATGCATTTGGAGAAAATGAGGATGATGATGCAAGGGGTGGAGATGTTGAGGATGTTTCCAGGGACCAAGAGCAAGGTCATGCAAATGCTCAATGAAATGGTTAAGGTCAAAGAAGGCTTACTTTCGAACAAGTGCATGGTTGTAAGCCCACGACCATTTATGCATCAAATATATCAGATGCTCTCCCTTGGGAAAATGATATTTTTTTGTCACCCTTGAAAAATGTGCATCCCACCATAACAAATTGAGGGATGATCTTGCTATCTTGGACCTACCAACTGAGAGCCGACAAAGTTTGCAAATACTTTTGGAATCTTTAGGAAAATTTATTCATTCATATAGAAGTATTGGGCCAACAACACATTTTTTTTTTCACTTGATTTGAATGTAGAAGTCTCAGGTGATGGGTCCTGACAAGTGGGTTGATGTAGAGAAGAGGGTATCAAAATAAGCTTCCATTTAAATTTTTAATTTTAAAGAAGGATAGATAGAAGCAGACGATTTTAAAGGTGCAACATTTCAAGAACCCTGAGATTGCACACCATTTATATGATAGATTATTGGCATCCTATGGTTTATTTGCATGGAATGATGAAGTGCCACATTATTTTGCAAGATTTGTTTATGCGGAGGTTTTTTTAAACATGAGGGCCATATTATACAAATTCTTCGTCCAAATTTTATGGGATTGGAAAAGGTAGGATGTATGAATGGGAAGGAGACTTTCAAGAGCCATTGTTGCATAATGCTACACCTCATGTTATCTCCTAAATAAATTAATTTTCAATAGGTCAAACTCAGACAATTTATTTTCCGTAGTAGTGAAGATTTCAGGGTATATTATGAAAGATGTTTGGGTGATTAACAAAATTGGAATGCCTCATGTTCTGTTTTTCAAGAAAATTTGAAAGTTTATCTTTTGGTGGCTTAGACAAACTTTTCAACAGTTCATTAGCCACCGGAAATCCCAGCTTTCAGCAACTAACGATTTGGACTCAGGACCATGTTAACCACCGAAAGCCTGTTGACGTCATTTTTATAAAATTTTGGAAAGGTGGCTTTCAGTGGCTTAGGAGAACTTACCAACAGTTCATTAGCCATAAAAAATCTTAGGTTTCAGCAGCTTAGCAATTGGTCCAAGAAGACATTAACCACTGAAATCTCATTAACTACGTTTTTGGATAAATTTTGGAAAGGAATATTTCAGTGGCTTGGGGGAGCGTGTCAATGGTTCATTAGCCACCGAAAAGCCTAGATTTCTATATCTTGCAAATTAAACCCAATATTCCCTTAACCACTAAAAAGGACAAAAGAGGAAAAACAGTTAGCTTATCCATCAAAATTAAACGCTGTCAGCATGAGGCACATCATGATCTAGCACTTAACCACTGAAAAGACTGGGGGACTATAGAAAATAATAAATTGGTAAATAAAAGGTCATTACAGATCTGAAGTGACTAATAGAGACCAAAACCCTAGCCTTCCCTCCATCTATCCTATGACTCCAGTTGAACCACCATGAAACATCAGTTTTTCAGTTAAAGATGATCGTTGTACTAACTATCTCGTGGTTATCACCAGAGTCTTCCATCATTGTACTCAAGTACCAATCAACTGATTAACCCCTCAAAATCAGCACCATATCCTTAGTACACTCCATAGTTATCTGCATGTTTCCTCACTGCTCCAGACCACCCCTGAAACCAGCGCACTAATCCCATTTACAGAATTTAAATTTTGGTTTTTGCAAGTACTAGAAGCACAATCCAGAGATGAAGAAAGGAGGAGGACCTACCCTCAGACAGGATTTAGGTGACATTAGCTATCTTGAATCACATCCAAAAGTATGCCAATTCTTCAAAGATGTAGGCTGTTACAGGTTTTGTGAGAAAATCCATGGTTCCCACCAACAAGTGGAAAAAGCCTTTGCTCTTTATTTTGATGGCTCCAAAGCATTGATAGGAAAGGGAGAACTCCAGGTTCATGAAACCCTAATAGCAGAAGTTGCAGAACTCCCAAGGACTGGGGAGAAATGGTTCAAGACCACCATTACTAAGGATGTGGATTTCATATCCTACTTAAATCCTAAACACAAAAACATGGTATGGAAGAAAAGCATCCCATCCACCTTGCTTGAGGAGAAGTGGCAACAGTTATTGAAAGCAATCTTGGTTTATATAACCTATGAAGGTAGGTATAATAGGGTGATGATATATCACTTTAAATTGATGAATCATTTTACAAGTAGAAGCCCTTTAAACCTACCTTTCTACCTCCACAAGAGCTTAACCAAGATGGACCATGAGGTCAAGGAACAGCCCACCAAAATCGCAGGGAGGTTATCTCACCGTGGCCTGATAAAACTCATTGTCCAAGAATTACTGCAAAGAAGAACATAGCATGCACATATTTCTTATTCTGGAATGAGTTTGAAATAGGCTTACAGCTAGAAGACAAAGGAAAGTCCCCTTCAAAGAAATCCACCACTCCTAGGAGTGGAAAGAGGAAGAGAAGGGCTATCTCACCAGTGACAGTGGATCATTCTTCTCCAACTTCTAAAACCAACCAAGCCAAAAGAAATTTGGAATTCAGTGGAAAAGAGAAGGAGGCCCCAGCATAAAGTGGAAACATACTTAACTTACCCTACTTAGACTTAGAAGAAGACTAGGAGCAAGAAGTTGACCTAACAGAGCAGGTGGCAGCGGGATATGAGGAGTTTCCCTCACCAACACCAAGGGAAGGTCAAGAGGAACCAATGGTAGAGACATCCTCAAGCAAGCCTAGGTATCATAAAATCAACCAGCTGTTAGGTCAAATACATGAAATGGAGATCTTAGAGAGAGAGATAAAAAGAACTAATGCAATACTACCCAAGAAAAATATTCAATTGCATAATTCTCTGCTAGAAATGAAAGGGATGTATTTCTTGTTGCAAAAAATAAATCTGAGATTTATGAAGGACAACACTAGTGTTTACAGGATGATCAGACTATTGAGGTTGCAGATGAATAATTCCAACCCAAACCCTCAAACTCACTTTGCACTAGAAACCCTAGCAAAGGCAGCAGCAAGCTTTTAGGATCTCGAGGCAGGTCATGATGTTGTTGCTCTATCAAACCCTATGCAAATGGAAGAAATACTAAAAGGACAGAGGTAAAAGCTATAAAAGTTTGATTTAAAGGCTAATAAAATTTTGTAGGAAACAGAGCTTTCGGTGGCTTAGGCAGACGCAGCAACTATTCATTAGCCACTAAAAGCAGATCTTTTGGCAGCTAACAGACCCAGGATTCTACTTCCTTAACCACCAAAAGCACAAAAGGGTGCAGAATGATATGTTTACACACAAAACCAATTTTTATGGGTACAAACACCTTAGGGGTGAATTATGAAGCTGAAAATTGATGAAAAGCACCAATGGAGGAGGTTTGTTCCAGTTTTGAAGGTGTGATCAAGAAGAAATGGGTCACAAACCCTACCTGTTTTTTACAAATTATGGCTTATCTGTCAGATAACATGTTATAGCTCTAATTTAGTAATCACTATAGTTATCAAAGAGTTCAATGAGTGAACAAAGTGTTAGAGTTAGATAGACTAGCACTTAAATTAGGGTTTTTGACCTAATTTTTTGCAAAACTGTTATGTTATCTATTTTTAGTAAATAGGATCCAAATTTTCAGGATTTGAAGATTTTTGTGAAGGCTATAAAGCCTAAGACTTATTTTGAAGCAAGGGTTCGACTTCAGAGACTTTTAGACCCTTATTGTTATCAAGCTTCTCATGTTATTCATCATTCAATGTAAGCTTTTTTGCCATTATATGTTTAGCTTCCATATCTTTTCTGTTCTATAATTATGCTTGAATGTCTGATTCAGGTTTATTCTTTTTATCTAATGCCAGATAGCTATCATCCTATCTATGTATTGATGAGTTGAATTCCAAGTATTCTTCTGTGTTATGATTAGCCATTCATATGTGATTGTTTTATGTATGAATCTGGCAGCATAGTAAGTTCTCCATTTATTCACATTATTATCAACCCTCTGAACATTGGTGGTTAGAAGATTTATCTTTTGATTGATTTTTATGCATGTCTTGGGAGAGTGATGTCTTGTAGGTCATCTGACTTGATCCATTTAGAAAAACCATTAAAAACATTTAAGTTATCAAGCATCCTTGAGCTGCAACCTAGAGGAGTTTCCTGGAGTGATAACACCTCATTTAGTGCCTTAGCCATAAATACTTGTTACTTTATGACCAGATATGGAGGCAACCTCTCATATTGGTATAGAGGAGATAACCCTTATAGGAGAAAGGTTACCATATAATTTAGCGGGGGTTTATGTGGGCTTGAATCGACATAGAGCACATGCTTGTTCTTGTGCAGGATTTTATTTTAAAATAGATATTGAGGTAGATTCAACAAGCCTTGAAGATGCCAATGCCAATGGAACTCAGGAATCAGAAAACCCGTGAAACAATCACTTTTCTTCTAACTTTACACCTTCCAACTTTTGCCTTTCCTTCTTTCGATGTGGACCTCGAAAATCAAAAAAACCACCAAACGATCACTTGTCTTTCAAATTTCCATCTCTTGACTTCTACCTTCCACTGCGGACTTCAAAAATATAAAAAAACAACTTTTCTCCTTAACATTTTTCCCATTTTCTTCCTCCCTCCTTCCGCCTTCCACAGGCGAATTCCAGGATGTAGAAAACACACTTTTGCCTTGAAATTTCTGGCTCTTTTTCTACTCCCTCCTTCCTCCTTCTGCAGGAGAATTCTAGGGTGCGAAAAACTAACATTCTTCCTGGTCTTAGCTTCTCTCTTCTACCTCCCACCTTCCGTAGGCAGATTCCAAGGTGCAGAACGCTTAAGTCATATGCCTTCTGACTCTATAACTAGGATTCTAGCCTCCATGATCATAAGCATAATACATTGAAACATACAAGGTATATACATATGAAAATGCAGGAACATTTAACAACAGTAAAATCTACTGAAATCATTAGCAATTCATCATATTCAATTCATTCATAATATTTCTATACAATCAGCATACACATAAGAAAATACATTGCATAAATAACAAAAAAGAGAATACTTATCTTGAAGATAAATCTGTTTTGCAACTAGCTATGTCATTTCAACGTTCCACCCAACCATAGGCCAGTTGTGTTCATTAATCTCTCAACACAACTTCCACCCCCAAGATGGGCATGAATTCCACAAGGAACTAGGAAACAACAGACTCACACACATCTAGATCATATCACACATAGTCAAGCCAACCTTAAGTTGGTTTTATCAAACTGTCTAGCCAAGCCAACACACAGTTGGGTTTATCATAGTGCAGGTAATAAGCTAATACACTTGGTTTATCATGCTACACAACCAAGCTAGCTAATAGTTGGGTTTATTAGACTTCACACAATCAAGACAATAATCACATTAAGGACCAACCAAGCCAACATATGGGTTTATCAGGCTACATAGCCAAGCCATCTCACTATTGGGTTTATCAAGCTACTCAGCCAAGCCAACATAATAGTTGAGTTTATCAGGCTATCCAACCAAGGAACACACATGGCCAAATTCACAACAAGACACAACCAATCCAACTACTAGTTGGGTTTATCAGGCTTCCCAACCAAGCCAATTTTTTATTAGGTTTGTCAAGCTTCCCAGCCAATCCAATTTACAATTGGGTTTATCAGGATGTCATCCAAGCCAATCTATTTTTGGGTTTATTAGGATGCGAAGGTAGTGGAAAGGAAGAATGGCTAAGCTAGTGGCTCATTCAATATCTAGGGACACCTCCACCATATCTATCTATCCTAGAATCCACAATACCTACACACCCAACACAAGGAAGCTTCCCCTTCTCTACTCCATAGTCCCTTGATCTATGCCTTTACTTCCAGTTCTCTTCAGGGTGTGCATAGAAGACTCACCAACCACTCTTATATTTTCATGAGGTTCCTCTATGCACTATTTTTATCAATCCCATTTGACGTCTCTTGCACTCCTAGTTATTGCATCCAATTCGGGCCCAAACCAGGGTGCACATCACAGCAAACCATAAGGAGGAACACCAACACAAATATTCACTCTGTAACACAAATAAATAGGGTTTCATACCACTTTGTAGTTCATAATAACACTGTAACCCATCAACCAGGGTCTCGACAAAGGAAAATACTTGCATAACAACTCGTTCCATGACTCCAGAGAGTGAACAATGCGTAAGCAATCCTGGATCCGAATGACCAACAATGTTTAGGTGAAAACTAGGATGACAGATTGGCATGCATCCCCATGTACTTACTTTAGAAGAAATAACATAGCTTCCCATACTGCAATATATAGGAAATATTAGTCATGAAACTGACTTCCATGCCTTGCTCTACCCAAGGCATTAACTTCCTTAATCGCTCTTCTAGATGAATTGAATGATTGAATGCAGAGGGAAAAAAAATAGTTGAGGTTTTATAGGTTCCCCCCTTGACATCTAGTCTCACCCTATGGCTCAGGAGTTTGACTAACTCCCCTCCCTATTCCTTGTGAAATCATTCTCCCGTCTCTTACATTACATTGCATAGCTAGTTGGGTGAGTGCACAAAGTTGAGGGTCTCTTTTGGTGTGTTAGATGCAATAGAAAATTGAAAATAAAGACATCCATAAACTTGCATGGATATTTTGAGACACTTACACAATGAATCTTGCAATGAGTAAAACAAAAGAAATGTAGGAAATTGAATGACCTTTCCAAATATTTAATTTTTTTCTATTGAAAATGTTGTTAACTATCTAAAGTTAGATATTTTTAATGGGCACTTTTAATTTTTGGGACAAATTATAAGGTATATTTTTTTGTGGGTGTGGTGTCTGAGTGACTTAATGATCAAATAAACTTACTAAAATCAGTATACATATAGAGAACATATAGTACTAATGCACAATTATTTTTCCAATAATAAAAATAATTTTTTTAATTATCTAGGAGATCAAACCTCGAAAACAGTACGTCAATTGTGGGTGCATCTTTTGAATATAGTAGTGCAATTATTTTGAAATGCGTTTTTTATAGCATGTATAGGTTGGTGTTCTTTAGTGCACCATACAATTTTTTTTAAATGGTTGAGAAACGAAAGAGATATGGAAGAAACACTAACTGTCTATTTTTTGAGTTGAGGAGTGATGACAGAAGATAAATAAGAAAAAAATAGAAAAAGTTATGTATTCTTGTTAAAATTTACATATTTGGAATTTGCAAAAAAACCCATATCTGTTTCTAAAATATCATAAAAAATGGAGGTGTGCAGCATAATCAGACGAACGGATAAACACAAGCATATGGAAAATTTGGATATAATGTTGAATTAGCCATGGTTTATCATACTCCAAGGCATAGGAATGTTGAATATGAATCAAAGTCTGAAGCAGACACATATGCATAAGAACGCCATGCAAGCACAGGTGGATGCTTAGCCTTATCATTTGGAGGGAATACATTTTTTTATTTAAACAAATTGTGTGCATGTTTTAATGAACAATAACACGTGCGTGTTGATAAAAATAGGAGCATGATTTTATGAATAAGAACACCCATGATTTATAAACTACTAAAATGAATTTGGTTTTGTAAGTTATATCAGTACTAAAATTATTTTATGTCCCACCTCTGCTCCCCTCTTCCCCCTAACTCTTACTAACCCCCCCTCCTCATGTCCCTACCTTTAACCCCCACCCTCTCTCTCCCTAACACCCCACCGCCCCATTCATTCTCTCTCTCTCACACACATGCCTATGTGCCCCCTTACAACTAACACCTGTATGTCCCTTCCCCCCACCCCTAAACCCATAACCCTTTCTCTCTACCTCTAACTCTTAAACACCCCTTATTATTCTATCTCTAATCACTTAGCACACCTGCCCTCCTTCCCCCCACAGAAACCCCTAAGCCTCCCTTCCTCTCTCTCACACACACACATCCCCCTAACACCTCTCTCTCACTGTTAACACATGAAACCTCTCTCTCCACTAT
>LPNX010152597.1:368534-389671 GCA_001517045.1 Pseudotsuga menziesii | reverse complement strand
CCAAGGTGTGGTGGAATGGCATTTTTGGACAAATGCATACATGTCACCAATGAGCATGAACTTGGGAGACATGAAGTGAACTTGCAGTCATTCAAATATTTCATGTATAATATCGGTGGAGGGAATCAAAGAAAAAAAATACAATTGGTCACCTCTCAGGTTAGTAACGAGTTCTTGAATAGTATTTTTTCCTTCATCTATTGCTACTTCATCTATGTAACAACCTATTGATCTGTACATATTTATTGTTGATCTACCAAGTATTGGTATGCAACTTCATGGAGGAATTATTTGAAAATACACAATAGTATGTAAAGCATGTACATGTGGCTCATTGGAAAGATGATCAGTTTAGAGTGTGCAGGGATACATTTCCTATTGGAACTATATTATCAGTGCTTGATTTTTCAGAAAACTACACTCTTCAACCATAGAACGAGATTCAGAGTCAATATTATCACTCACACCAGGTCAGCATAATGGTCCATATCACCTATAGACATGGGACAGATAGTACTGAAGAGAGCAGGGTTATATTGAAGGAGTATCACTTTTACATAAGTGATGACAGGTGTCATGACTTGGCTTTTGTACAACACAACTTTCAATTGTTCTACAAAAATTTGGAGGATAACAATATACAGATGGAACAACATTAGATTTGGTTTGATGGTTGTGTGAGGCAATTCAAAAATTCCCGTGTCTTCAAATGGTTGTGTATTCTCCACTAGAGGCACAAGGTGCCACATATTTGGAAATATTTTGAGACCAAACATGGAAAAGGGGAACATGATGGAGCAGGTGCATGCATCAAGACTGTATTACGTAGGCAAGAGATTAAATTCACAACTATTTCTCTCATCCGAGATGCAAATACCATTGTTGCATAGTGTTCTTCAGTGATGGGGCAAGGAGCTAGAAGGCAAGCAGACCAATCATCTCAAAAAGAACATGTACATAGATATTTTTTGGAGATGGTTGATGTAGATCGATCACACCTATCTGAGTGAAAGATCATACAAGGAACTCGTGCATTCCATTCAGTTAGGACGTCAGACATTGCTATAGTTGAAATGTGGACAAGAAAAATCTCTTGTTTTTGTTATCCATGTAGCAGTGGTGAATGGGACAACTGTGAATCCACAAATTAGGTTGATAGTTGGGATCGTGTATCACTCCCCATTGGTCGACAAATAACTACATAATTATCCCAGTTGGAGGAGATCCAGTCAAGTATTACACATGACTATGACCACATTTCAGATCTCATATAGCCAGGTTTGACTATTATGTTAATAACTTTGAAATGTTTGACGACTAGTTGTGTTTAGTTAGCTAACTCCTAGGTCTGCACTTTATTTTATGTAGGGAACATATACGCAGTGGTTGCACCGAGAGACAATGAATGGCACACTGACTATTGGATGGCACGTTGCTTGGATGGGAAGCATACCCTCATTGTCTCATTAAGCGACTCCAAGGGAAATGATTTTCCAATTAGGTCGATGGTTATCAAAGGAGAATATTTGACATAGGTTTCCCACGCACAAAAGAAAAATGGTTATGTATTTGAATATTATAGACCAGGTCAAATTGTATACCATTATACAAACTTAGTTATTGGACCAAACCTCCAGCTGCAAACAATTCCAAATAAGAACTCATCAAAGTCACGATACTTGTTGCCTTACTCCGAGCACGAGAGGATAAAGGATGCTGTTGCTATTAGAGGTGATCTCGATGGTCTATTCGAATGACCATAGGTAGGTAGTCAGGTATGTGGTAGTCAAATATTTTGGTTTCATGGTCTCATTGATTATTTATAGTTTGATACATTGAGCACTTGATAGATAAATTCAATAGACTTCTACAACTTGATAAATTGCACCTGAGCTTCATAACGGATTTGTTGTATTATATTGATACTTACATGACTCATGCCTTATAGCCCAAGACCATTATCTACCACTCTATCTAGGATATGTCTATTGCATTTGCATTGAATCTCGAAGTAGATCCTATAAGGACATCTCCCTGAATCCGATAATTATCTCCTTGACTCCGATAATTTGTTTCTCCACGGGAGCCATGATGCTAAGCAGTGGTAATCCTAGCCTAATAACCATTTCCAATCCTAGATTACAAACCCTATAGCCCATCCTATTAACTCAATTTTGCATCGTAAACCATATTTTTCATTCTAAACCATAGATTTCATAGTTTGCTCAGTAAGGGAATGTCCAATTTCTTGTTGATGTATTTGTAACTTCAGAATGTATTCATCTATGTATCTTATGTCTTGTAACCCGATGTTTATTCCGAGATGTGTCTATACTATAATTGAGTCATGTTTTCATGCCCCGATGTTCAGATCGGGAGGATCTATAATGTAAACAAATCATGTCAAGTCATTGTGGGTAACCCTCCTATTGTCTAAGGGTTAAAGTCCCCGCAGTTTTGGGGCACTAGGTTTATTAGATTCACTTAGTGAAGTCGGCCCTAGTAGGGTTTTAGTCATGCTAGGAAGCAGTATAAATAGAGAAGTGACTTCTCTATTTAGCACACATCTCATACAAAATCAAGTGTAGCGCATAGTTGAGGAAGGAGAAGAAACTGGGGCTAGATAAGAAGAAGGTTATTGCTGTCAGGAGATCACTTACTGTTTGGGATTTTCTATTTTAGTGTTGATTCTATCTTTGAGGAAGTTGTAGGGTTTTCTCCATTTATGGTTTCCCCGAGGAAAGACACTGTGTTCATTGTCTCTTTTGTTTGATTGATGTGCTTGTTATTCTCTCAATTAAAGATCCTAATAATGCTATCTTAATGTTGAAAAACTAACATGGTATCAGAGCTAACCTGAGAAGAAGACACTATGCAGCTGTGGGAACTAGGGCTTCCTAGTTTGTGAACCTTCCTCCACAGATTTTCAGCAAAATTGAGGTGGAATAACTCTCCTCCTTAGGGCGCATATTTTTGTCAAAGCAGAATCCAATTCTGGGGTTTTTTAGTTTTGGACCCGATACTGCTGCCGAAAATTAGGGCTTTTCACAGAAGAGAAATTTTTTAGTGAGCCCAGGCCTGGATTGATCTCCTCCCCAAAATTGAAGTTAGGGATCAATTTCAAAGCATTTGGTTGGACAGAACTCTGAAAAAGAAAAACCCTAATTTTCTCCTAATCCAGCACTGTAGGATTTCAACTCCAAATCCAGATCTGACATCTTGACCTGGTAAGATATAAATATTTTGTATTTCCATTTGAGGTTCTCAGTTAAGATGTCTCATCATACCAAGCTTGATGAAAAGCTTGAGGGAGCTGATAACTTCTGAGCCTGGAAGTATAGGATCTCCCTAGTCCTAGAAGAAAATGAATTGGACTCCTACATCCATGAGGAGGTTCTAGTTCCAAAGGGAGATGAGGATAACTCCTTACATAAGAAGAAGTTGGTTATCACAAAGAGGATCATTGTTGATTCTATCAAGGATCACCTTATCCCATAGGCATCCTCTCTCAAGACACCTAAAGCTATGTTTGATGCCCTAACCAAATTGTTTGAAGGGAAGAAAATAAACTGGAAGATGACTCTAAGGAATCAACTGAAGAATGTGAATATCCAGAATGTAGAGACCATCTAGTCTTACTTCACAAGGGTTTCTCAGATCAAGGAACAATTAGAAGTAGTAGATGAAGAAGTGGAGAATGCAAAAATTATGATGATGACCTTGAATGGTCTCCTTAGGACACGGGACTCTTTGATTCAAGGGATCTATGCCAGGAAGAAGTTAGTCAAGTTCAGAAAACTGTGGGAAGAATTTTCTCAAGAAGAAGCTTGGATAGAATCTCGAGAAGAGAAGATGGGAAGTGAAGATCAAGCTCTCACAGTACAATCCAAGAAACCCAGATCTAGCCATCACAGAAGTAAGTACTCTCATCATAGGAATAACTCTAGAAAGCCTAGAGATAAGTCTAAGTACATTTGCTATACATGTGATGAAAGAGGACACTTTGCTAGAGACTGTCCTAAGAACAAAAGTAGCTCTCACAAGAATAAGGGAAACAAAAGAAGACATCATGCTCATGTTGCAGAGGATGATGAACCTTCCTCAAAGAGAACTAGATATGAAAGTGAAGATTCTTCAAGTGAGGATGAATATGTTTTGATTTCCGCTCTCACAAGAAACATTACTCATGGAAGTGATGATTGGCTTATAGATAGTGAGTATTCCAAACATATGAATAGATTCAAGGAATCCTTTGTGAAACTTTCAGAACATGAATCACCTCACAAGTTGAAGCTGGGAGATGACTACCAATATCTAATAAAAGGTAGTGGGGAGTCTTCCTATAAGCTAGACTCTAGAAAGTCTATAACAATGAAGGAAGTTTGGTTTGTGCCAGGACTCAAGAAGAACCTTCTCTCCATATCAACATTATATGCAAAAGGAATGAGGGTTTCATTCATAGATGGTCAAGTCATCATGTGGCCAAAAAGAAATACTATTGATGATGCAATAGTGATTGGTGAACAAGAAGGAGCTTTGTACAAATTGAAGGGCCATCCAGAACAAGCCTTAGTCCATGACTGAGAAGCCATTCTGATGTGATAGAGGGATGTGTTCTAGATGATCTATAATGTAAAAAAGTCATGTCAAGTCATTGTGGGTAACCCTCCTATTGTCTAAGGGTTAAAGTCCCCACAGTTTCGAGGCACTAGGGTTATTAGACTCACTTAGTAAAGTCGTCCCTAGTAGGGTTTTATTCATGCCAGGAAGTAGTATAAATAGAGAAGTGACTTCTATATTTAGCACACATCTCATACACACTCAAGTGTAGCGCATAGTTGAGGAAGGAGAAGACACTGGGGCTAGATAAGAAGAAGGTTACTGTTGTCCGGAGATCACTTACTATTTGGGCTTTTCTATTTTGGTGTTGATTCTATCTCTGAGGAAGTTGCAGGGTTTTATCCATTTATGGTTTCCCTGAGGAAAAACACTATGTTCATTGTCTCTTTTGTTTGATTGTTTTGCTTGTTATTCTCTCAATTAAAGATCCTAGTAATGCTAGATTAATGTTGAAAAACTAACATTTCTGCACATAGGGGCCAGCTTTGAAAATTCCTCAACCGTAAAAGTGTGGCTAGTGTTCCCACATGGAACCTTCCTAAAAAAACTTGCACGACCCATCGGAAGCTCTTTTTGATGCATGGTTTTCATTCTATGCCCCGGTTAGGGATTCGATAGGTGTCCTTGAAAGCCTATAGGAGGTGGGATTCATCGTGCGATAGAATGATGGTTGTTGCTCGGATCAACAAAGCATCAGCTCCATTGGATTCAAGACATTGAGATAGTGTTATGGGAGGCCCTCTAATCTAGTTCAATGGACAATAGATCATTTTTGGTAAATTTTAGAAACTAGGGTTTTTCTCAGTAAGTGAATGTGAAATTTTTGCACATGGGGTCAAATTCACATATTGCTCGACCGTGAACATGTAGATAGCATTCCCACATTGAACATGCCTAAAAACGCTTGCATGACCTACAGGAATCCCATTCTGATGCATGGTTTCCATTCTATGCCCTGAGTAGGGATTCAATAGGTGTCCCTGAAATCATGTAGGAGGTTAGATTCAACATGCGATAAATTAATGACCATTACTTAGATCGACAAACCATTGAATCCATTGGATTTAGGACATCGGGATAGTTCTAGGAGTGGCCCTCTACTGTGGGTACATGGATAAGGGATCATTTTTCAGTGAATTTTGGAAACTAAGGTTTTACTTAGTAAGTGAATGTCCAATTTCTGCACATAGGGGTCGGCTTTGAAAATTCTTTGACCGTGAATGTTGTTGATGTATTTGTAACTTCGGAATGTATTCACTTGTATATCTTATGTATTGTACCCTGATGTTTATTCTGAGAAGTGTATGTAATGTATTTGAGTCATGTCATGCCCCGATGTTCCTATTGGGAGATTCTATAATGTAAACAAGTCATGTAAATTCATTATGGGTAACCCTCCTATTAATCAAGAGTTAAAGTCCCCACAATTGTGGGGCACTAGGGTTATTAGACTCTCCTAGAGAAGTCGGCCCTATGTGATTTAATGTAAGTCGGTTCATTAGTACCCCATTTGTGGTTACTCGAGCCTACATAACTGAGTTAGGATTACTCGAGCCTACATAACAGAGTTAAAGGTTAAGTGAACGAAAGAATATAAATAGAGAGTGAGACTCTCTATTTATAACACACACACACTCACTCAATTGGGGTGCATGACTGAGAGAAAAGAAGCTTGGATTAGAGAGAGAGAGGCTACTGATGTTGGCAGATCATATTTATGTTTTTGGGTTTTACTTTTGGTGTTGATTTATCTCTGTGGAAGTTGCGGGGTTTTCTACTTTATGGTTTCCCCGAAGAAAATCTTTGTGTCTATTGTCTCTTGTGTTTGATTGTTGTGCTTGTTATTCTCTCAGTTAAAGATCCTAATATAATACTAGCTTGAATAATAAAAATCTAACATGGTATCAGAGCTAACCTGAGAAGGAGACAATGTGCAGCTGCAGAAGCTAGGTATTCTTACTTTTTTGGTCTCTCTCCATAATCCATCAGAAAAGGTATGCTAGGATGAATCTCCAGCAAAAACCATCATTCTATCGCATGCTGAATCCCACCTCCTGCAGGATTTCAGGGACACCTGTTGAATCCCTAACCGGGGCATAGAATGAAAACCATGCATCAAAAAGGGCTTCTAGTGGGTTGTGCAAGTGTTTTTAGGTAGGTTTCATGTGGGAACGCTAGCCACACTTTTACGGTTGAGGAATTTTAAAAGCTGGCCCCTGTGTGCAGAAATGTTATTTTTTCAACATTAAGCTAGCATTATTAGGATCTTTAACTAAGAGAATAACAAGCACAACAATCAAACACAACAAACAATGAACACAGTGTTTTTCCTCGGGAAAACCATAAATGGAGAAAACCCTGCAACTTCCTCAGAGATAGAATCAACACCAAAATAGAAAATCCCAAATAGTAAGTGATCTCCGGACAGCAGTAACCTTCATCTTATCTAGCCCCAGTGTCTTCCCCTTCCTCAACTATGAACTACACTTGAGTTTGTATGAGATGTGTGCTAAATAGAGAAGTCACTTTTCTATTTATACTGCTTCGCAGCATGACTAAACCCTACCAAGTCTGACTTCACTAAGTGAGTCTAATAACCCTAGTGCCTGGGAACTGCGGGGAATTTAACCCTTAGACAATAGGAGGGTTACCCATAATGACTTGACATGACTTGTTTACATTATAGATCCTCCAGAACACATCCCTCTATCACATCAAAATGGCTTCTCATTCATGGAATAAGGCTTAGTCTCTGACAAACCCTAGATCAGCCAGCTTTGGAACCAGGACAAACACATCAAATCGATAAGATCTAATCTTTTGCTATTTTCATTTGAGGTTCTCATTTTAAAGTGATCTATCACATCAGCTTGATGATAAGCTTGTTGAAGTTGACAACTTCCAAGCATGGAAGTATATGATCTCTCTGAAGAAAATGAATTGGACACCTACATAAGTAGAGAGGTTCCAATTCCAGAGGGAGATAAGGGTAAAAGCCTTACACCAAAAGAACTTGGTCAAGACCAAGAAGATCATTGATGATTCAATCACAGATCACCTTATACCACAAGTGTCTTCCCTAAAGACACCAAACAAGATGTTTGTGATCTAGATGGAGATCGGTGGCCACCCACCTATTCCACTGGCTCAAAACAATTGTTCATTGTGGAAATTTCCTAGTTATTTTTCGGCAGTTTTTTTCGAGTCCTAAACTTTCGAGGTTGTTTTGAGGCCCTAAACGATGTTTTTTGTAGATTCAGGGCCAAATGGTTGCCATTGGCATGTATTTGATTGGCCAAAAGTTGTAAATATTAGATAGACCTTTCCAATGAGCTATCGAATGCCCAAATCGGAGATCGTATGCCAAAGTTATGACCCCAGGAAGTTGACTGTTCAACTTACCACCTTGGGGCCGCAAACTTTATGACGGTTCATCTTCTAGGGTTACGTTTTGGACTTTTGGGGTTCTTGCCTCATTCTTATTATAAATAGGCCCCTTTGGCCTCATTTTGTATTCAGCTTGTCATGAGTGAGTGTAGCCTCCATGTCTCTTCTCAGAGATACAGCTACCACCATTCTAGCTACTTTTGTTTTACAGTTTGTTCTATTTCAGTCATTTAATAGAATCAAAGTTCACTGTATTACTGTGTTGATTGCCATATATATCTATGCATTTGAATATATATATTCTCTTTCATTTCGTTCTCACATAAATCTGGATCAGTTTGATTCATTGACCAAGCTATTTGAAGGGAAGAACATAAATCAGAATATGACTTTGAGAAAACAGTTGAAGAATGTGAAGATCCAGAATGTAGAGACCATACAGTCATACTTTATGGGGGTCTCTCAAATCAAATAACAACTTGTAGCAGTAGAAGAATAAGTGGAGAATGCACAAGTGGTGATAGCCACCTTGAATGGCCTCCCAGGATCATGGGATTCATTCATTTGAGGAATGTGTGCCAAAAGGAAGTCATTACTTTCAACAGACTCTGGGAAGAAGAAGAAGCTCAACTCATAATAAGAGAAGAGAAGAAGAGATCAGCTGAAGATTAAGCTCTCACCATCCAAACAAGATCCCTTAAGCGATGAGGAATATGAAGAACTCAACTCTTGAAAAACCTCTTATCCATCTTAGCATTTGTAGAAGAAACGATTCTATTTTGAATTAAGAAGATGATGAAGCTGAAGGCTCAAGAAGGAGTCTACCCATGAAACAAATAAATATAAGTATTCAATTGTCATTTCATGATATTGTTTTGTTATGCACTTGTTTATATTCAGATTGATGTGTTATGCATGATAGAATGTTTGCATTAATGACAGTATACTACTACTATGCATGTGATGGGTAAGTAGCTCATGGTGCTATACAACTCTCCATTGCTACTTATCTAGAATGAAACCTATTTGCTGACATATTGTATTAGTGCACAATCTCAATGTTGTCCTGGTAGAGATGGAAAGCATCTAGAAAGTTTCCATGAGATATGGATGAATGTTGTATTGGCTAAAATAGTTGCATGACCATATATTTTTGCATAAGAATTTACCATTATGAATATGCCTTATGAAATGTTTCTAACCACACAAATGCATTCGACTTGTAGGAAAGATCACGTACAATCACCTACAAGCAAAGAAGGATGAGACTTGTTCTGAAGAACAAGTGATGACAGTTCAAGAAAGAATCCAAGATGAAGAATAATATGACGATACTTTCAAAGAAATGATCTCAGAGATAGTGCAGTTATGTAACACTATTGAGGGACATAATTGATAGGAGTGTATCAGTTCAAGAAGATTGATGTCTAGGATGCATCATTGAGACCTGAAGGGAAGTTGGTAGTATCTTACATATGGATCTACAAGATCCAACATGCAGTAGATGGAAACATCGTGGGATACAAAGAAGGATTCGTAGCATGAGGCTTCTCATGGAAAGAAGGCATAGACTACGAAGAGACATTTGCAACCACTAGAAGTGAAGTCACATGACAGGAAGAATCATGTGTGCAAATGAAAGAAGGCTTGGTACGAGCTCAGAAGAAACCCATGGGATAACACATACATGAGAAGCTTGATGAAGATCTTAACCTTTGCTACAAGGTTGAAGATGAAATACTATAGAGGATGAAAAGCTCACAGATGGCTGCGAGAAGAACTTTTGAAAATGTTCAAGATAGAGGATCTTGGTATCCAGTGATCCTAGATGGATACATAGAATATTATTAGTAGAGGAAGCTACTTGTCACTCCGGTATAGAATGTTTCAGTGCATGGAGTAAGAAAGACAGAGGGAGAATGATGCTTCGCTTCCAAGGGAGTGAATGTAGAAGATCCTGAGGTTCAACATGGTACGACAGGATGGACAGATTACTGATGACTCTAAACTTTAATAAGAGTAAAGCAGACTCCAACCTTTTCTTCAAGGTTTAAGTTGGAAGACCAGTGATTCTCCTGTTATATCTCGATGAATTGTTCTTGACAGAAAAGAGGAACTCATTAAAGTTGCAAGAAGGAGACTTGCTACCGAGTTTGAGATGAAGGACTTGGATATGATGCACTACTTTCTAAGCATGGAGGTGTGGCAGAATCTCCCTGGGACAAGGGAAGTATGTAGTAGAGATCCTGAAGAGGTTCAAGATGATGGACTACAAGGCCATGACCACACCTATGTCATTGAACCTGAAGCTATTCAGTGTTGCTTCATCAGAGATGGTTGATGCTATGATGTATCATTAGATGATTGGTTCCTTGATGTACCTAACAAATACAAGACCAGATATTTTCTTTGCTATGAACACATTGAGACATGTTCACCTGATGGTTCCAAAGCATGCTGTGAGGTACCTAAAGGGTACAGTTGAGTATGGGATCAAGTATGAGGCGAATCAAAAGATTAACCTGGAAATTTATGTTGATTTAGATTGGGCAGGAAGTTCCATCGATAGCAAGAGCACTTCAGGGTGTTGCTTCAGTATGGGATCAGGTATGATCTCTTGGTTTAGTAGGAAACAATCTTGTGTGGCACTGAGTACAACTGAAGCAGAGTATGTGGCATCTTGTTCAGCTAGTTGTGAGGCAATATGGCTGAGGAAGCTACTATCTGATTTATTTGATCTCCAGTTGGATGCTACTTATATATATTGTTACAACCAGAGTTGTGTGAAGTTGTCTGAGAACCTGGTGTTCCATGACAAGTCGAAGCACATTGAGATCAAATATCACTATATCAGGGATATGGTGCAGAGAGGAGCAATAAAGCTCCAGTATGTTGCGATGGATGAACAAATAGCTGATGTGTTGACGAAGCAATTAGCTAGAGTGGAGTTTGAGTACTTCAGGGAGAAGCTTAGTGTTCTCCAGATCGATGTTCCCTCCAAGGGGAAGTGATGAGTCCATGAGCCATTCTAACATGGTGAGAGGATTGGTTCCTTCCATGGTCAGATGTAAGGGTTGAAACATTCTCTCATGGTGAGAGGATTGGTTCCTTCCATGTTAGATGTGAGTACTGAGCCATTCTGAGGTGACTGTGGGATGTGTTCCCACATGATCAGATATAAGTGCTGAATGCCATTCTCTGGGAGAATGGAGGTACCTGGTCAGTTACCAGGAATACTCAGTCTGGTACTGAGAGCCATTATGATGTGACTTGGGATGTGTTCATCCCACATGATCAGATGTAAGTGCAGAGCCATTCTGATGTGACTGCGGAACGTGTTCATCCCACATGATTAGATATAAGTGTTGAGCCCTTTTGACATGGTTGATGTGTTCATCCCATGGTAAGATATAAGTGTTGAGCCCTTCTTACATGGTTGATGTGTTCATCCCATGGTAAGATATAAGTGCTGAGAATTTCTAATATGGTTCTTGGATGTGTTCCTCCCATGGTCGAATGTGAGTGCTGATCCTTTCTGGTATGGTTCTTGGATGTGTTCCTCCCATGATCGAATGTGAGTGCTAGGCCTTTCTGGCATGACTGGATTGGTTCCTCTCATGGTCAAATGTGAGTGTTGGGAATGCCTTTCTGACATGGTGTTGGATGTGTTCCTCTCATGGTCAATTGTAAGTGTTTTGAGGGCCATTCTGACTTACAGTCAAATATAAGTGCTCAAGAATACCGACATGGAGGCTAGGCCTACAACTAGCATGAAAAAGGGTTGGCTCTGTAGAACTTCCTATGACAAGAAGAATCAAGAGATAGCACCAGTGATGATGATCAAGATCGAGTGATGATCCATATCTAGTGATGATGATCCAGCAATGATGATCCATATCGAGTGATGATCTAGATCTGGTGATGATGATCCGACAGCGATGATCTAGATCGAGTGATGATCTAGATCCAGTGATGATGATCCAACAGTGATGATCCATATCTAGTGATGATCCAGATCCAGTGATGATGATCCAGCAGTGATGATCCAAATCAAGTGATGATATAGATCCAGTGATGATGATCCAGTAGTGATGATCCAGATCAAGTGATGATCTAGATCCAGTGATGATGATCCAGCATTGATGATCTAGATCCAGTGATGATCCAGATCAAGGTGAAGATGACTTGAATATGAAGATGATGAGAACTCAATGATAATCCAGATGATACAGAGAAGAAGACCCGTGCTAATAAATTGTGTCAAGAGAATACCTTCCTAGTTAAGAGGGAGTGTTGATGCATTTGTAACTTTGGAATGTATTCACTTGTATATTGTATGTATTGTACCCTGATGTTTATTCCGGGAAGTGTCTGTAATGTATTTGAGTCATGTCATGCCCCAATGTTCCTATTGGGAGATTCTATAATGTAAATAAGTCATGTTTTCATTGTGGGTAACCCTCCTATTGATCAAGGGTTAAAGTCCCCATAGTTGTAGGGCACTAGGGTTATTAGACTCTCCTAGAGAAGTGAGCCCTAGGTGATTTAATGTAATTCAGGTCATTAGTACCCCAGTTGTAGTTACTCGAGCCTACATAACTGAGTTAGGATTACTCGAGCCTACGTAAAAGAGTTAAAGGTTAAGTGAACAAAAGAATATAAATAGAGAGTGAGACTCTATATTCATAACACACACACACACACTCACTCAACTAGGACGTATGAGTGAGAGAGAAGAAGCTGGGATCAGAGAGAGAGACTACTACTGTTGAGAGATCATATTTATGTTCTCAGGTTTTACTTTTGGTGTTGATTCTATCTCAAAGGAAGGTTTTCTCCTTTATGGTTTCCCCGAGGAAAATATTTGTGTCTATTGTCTCTTGTGTTTGATTGCTATGCTTGTTATTCTCTCAGTTGAAGATCCTAATATAATTCTAGCTTGAATGATAAAAATCTAACAAATGTGTGTCTATTGTTACCACATGGAACCTGCCTAAACATGCTTACCCAACCCAACAGACGCCCTTTTTTATTCTCAGTTTCCATTCTATGCCCCGGGTAGGGATTCAATAGGTGTCCCTGAAAGCCTATAAGAGGTGGGATTCAACGTGCCATAGACTAATGACTATTTGTTAGATCGACAAACCATCAACATTTTTGGATTCAAGACATCGAGATAGTCCTAGGGTGGCCCTCTAATCTAGGTCCATGGACAAGGGATCAATTTTTTTGTCAATTTTGGAAACTAGGGTTTTGCTCACTAAGTAAATGTGAAATTTTTGCACCTGGGTTCAAATTCCCATATTGCTTGACTATGAACATGTGTCTAGTGTTCCCACATGGAACATGCCTAAACATGCTTGCATGAACTACCAAAATCCTGTTTTGATGCACGGTTTCCATTTTATGCCCCGAGTAGGGATTCACCAGGTGTCCTTGAAAGCCTATAGCAGGTTGGATTCAACATGCCATAAAATGATGGTCGTTGCTCAGATCAACAAACCATCAACTTGTTTGGATTCAGGACATCGAGATAGTGCTAGGAGTGGCCCTCTACTGTGGGTCCATGGACAAGGGATCGATTTTTTGGTAAATTTTGGAAACTAGGGTTTTGATCAGTAATTGAATGTCCAATTTCTACACATAGGGTTCAGCTTGGAAAATTCCTTGACCATGAACATGTGGCTAGAGTTCCCACATGGAACCTACCTAAAAATGCTTACACGACCCAGTGGAAGCCCTTTTTGATACATGGTTTCCATTCAATGCCCCGGTTAGGGATTCAACAGGTATCCTTGAAAGCCTATAGGAGGTGGGATTCAACGTGCCATAGAATGATGATCGTTGCTCGGATCAACAGACCGTTGGATCCGTTGGATTCAAGACATCGAGATAGTGCTATAGGAATCCCTCTAATATGGTTCAATGGACAAGGGGTCATTTTTTTGTCAATTTTGGAAACTAGGGTTTTTCTCAGTAAGTGAATGTGAAATTTTTGCACATGGGGATCAACTTCGCATATTGCTCAACCATGAATGTATGGCTAGCGTTCCCACATGGAACATGGCTACACACGCTTGCATGACCTTCCAAAATCCTATTCTGATGCACGGTTTTCATTCTATGCCCCGAGTAGGGATTCAACAGGTGTCCCTGAAAGCCTGTAGGAGGTTGGATTCCATGTGCCATAAAATGATGGTCATTGCTTGGATCGATAAAATGTTGACTCTGTTGGATTCATGACATCGAGATAATGCTAGGAATGGCCCTCTACTATGGGTCCATGGACAAGGGATCATTTTTCAGTCAATTTTGGAAACTAGGGTTTTGCTCAATAAGTGTGTCCAATTTCTACACATAGGGGTCAGCTTGGAGAATTCCTTGACCATGAATGTGTGGCTAGCATTTCCACATGGAACCTGCCTAAACACACTTGCATGACCCACCAGAAGCCCATTTTGATGCATGGTTTCCATTCTATGCCCTGGTAGGGATTCAACATGTGTCCCATAAATCCTGTAGGAGGTGGGATTCAACGTGAGATATAATGATGGTCGTTGCACAGATCGATGAATCATCGACTCTATTGGATTCAAGACATCGAGATAGTGCTAAGGTGGCCCTCTACTTTGGGTCCATGGACAAGGGATCATTTGTTTTGTCAATTTTGGAAACTAGGGTTTTGCTCAGTAAGTGAATGTGAAATTTTTACACATAGAGGTCAGCTTGAAGGTGATTGTAGATATTCCCCTCTAAAAAAAATACTTGTTGCAAACTATTATTCCATGTGCAGCTGTCGAGAACTATGTTACCTGTTGTGAGGTGTTGAACTTGACTTATTTCCCATCATTGTCAAGCAAGAAATATTCTTTCTTTTTGTTTTAATCAAGGAGAAATGAGTTGTCAATATATATGTGTAGGTGAATTGATCTTAGGATCTCATATCATTCGTGGGACTGGAAACTCGAAAGAAGGTTGTTTCCCATATTAATTTAGCTAGGTCTTCCAAGAGATGTGAGCATTTGTATGATGAAATGCAGGAGGAGACAATGCCATTACGTCAGTAACCATGTAATGGAACATGTTTGTGTTTAGAAACAAGTGGTCAACCTATTATGCCATTATTACAAAATATATATATCTTCACACTATGAATGCTTCAAATAATACTCCACAAACATAAAGTTATAAAACAAGATTCCGAATAGTACTTCTCTAATCAATTTAAACTATAATAAAATCACACATAACTTTTGTCTCTTTCAAAGTTGCTACTCAAGGCCATTCATCAAATGTCATGGTGTTATGCAACCAAATCCTAGATATAGCATAAAAATAGAAGAAATAGACAATAGGAGAGTAATGCACACCTAAAAATGAATAACAAATATACATATCAATCCTCTTCGAGGGAGGAACCTCCTTACACAATGTAAAAGACAATACAAGATGATATGACGCTAAAATGAGAATATCTCCTTCCTATATATAGGAGATAATGGTATACAATAACAACTAATAAACTCACTATTAGACCCCAAGCCTACATAACTAATATGTAATGCCCCACAATATAGGGGGTAATATGCCACACTGTATGGTGTAATTCGTCGTCAATAAGTTCTTAACACATGTACGTAAAAAAATTATAAAATAATGTGCAAGATATAGTCATAACCATTATTTTGAATCAACCTTATAATACTCGGATACTTTTAGGCTTGATGTGTATCCCATGTATTCGTTAGATGAAAGACACCGTGCCAAACAATAATTTTATTTATGTAGACCACACAGGTGCATCACTTAGGTGTGTCTTCTTTGTGCATCCTTTAAAATTTTGTTAGGTTGTTATGTGGGTAAGGTGATTTTGTATTCCACTTAGTTGGATCAGTCGCTTAGTTGTGTTGGGTGCTTATGTGTATTAGGTATGTTCCATATTTGTGAATACAATTTAACATTGTTAATATAACATTGTATATGCAATTGGATCATGGTAAAAAACAATTAAAATGTACATTTTTTTTCATTGCGTAATATTCTAATTGTGCATTGTTCTCAAATTTATAACCGATATCTCCATAGAATCATAAAATCTATAAAAAATTGGGAACATTACATATAGAAATATTCTTGGCCACATGTGGATAATCACATTTAAAATACTGAACCATGAAGATCTCAAGAGCCTTGATATGAAATATTTTTTATATCATGAAAGTTATAATACAAAAATAGAAGGCCCATCTATGGCCTGTCGATGTACATGTGCAAACAAAAGTACATCTTTCCTAGACCGTGCCTCTATACTCTAACTCCGGAATGTACATAAAAATACATATTTGTCCTGGACTAACACATCAAAAATCTAACTTTCTCTTGTTTTTCCCAGACCATGATGCTTGTCGCTTCTGTCTACGACCATTGTGCATATTTGGTGACTGCAAATCAATGACAATATTTCTTAATCAGGTAGTTGAACTAGTACTATCCAGCAATAAAAAAAAATTGAAAATTCAAAATATGACTTAATTGTAAATAAAACAAAGACTCACTACATCTATAAAGGGTATAGGTGCCTCTGGTGTCCTCCTCCTTGCAAAGAGTCTCTCTGCAATGCTTCTCTGTGAATAAAAAAAATAATGTCAATCATCTCAAGAATTATCAACATGTACATGAATAAGAAAGTACTAATCAATTATGTTAAAAATGAACATCTCACCGAAAAAACCATTTCTAGGGGAAGATGCTAGGACTCTTCAATAGTAAGAAGAGCCATAGGTTGAACATCAACCTTAGTTGTGTGCACTAATGGACCAGGGTGTGGCTACATTCACCAAATGATAAAATAGTTAGACATCGTGCATGTCCATAAACAATATAAATAAACTGTACAATTGCAAATATTTAAGTAGATGTATCTAAGTGTGACTTATCCCTATTGTAGATGTAGCATTGACCACAGCATCAACAACCCAACTAAGGTCTAGCACTAATGACTCTACTTCCTTATACTGTAAACATGCGAAAATAACATTAAGAAAAACTAGTTGTGAAGTAAATTCATAGCTAACCAGTAACTGCCATTGGAAGTGTGTACATTATTGTGGGATAAGTAGGTTGATCCTCATGCACACCCTCTCTGTTCGAGGAAGAGGGCCGTCTGGTGTAAACATCCCCCTTATCTACGTTTGGACTACGGGGAGATCCAAACCAAAGAGGCGGTGCATGGCTCTGCAATGATGTCTGTATTCATAAAGTGTTACCATAGTTAGACATGGAGTTGAATGGATGGAATAATATGTAATAAAAAACTAACATGTTGTAATATTATTAACCCTTCCTGAGACATATCTCCCCCATGGAAGTGACTACTTCCATCAATTTATTCCCCCTCTTCATATGCTAATAACATCTGGAAGTTTAAAAATTATAAATATTAGCGATATATAAAGGAGTGTATGTAAGAAATTTAAATAATTCGAACAAGATTCATTCATAACCCATGTACATGCACTCTTCAAGTAATCATAAATTCCACCTTGGACTATGTCATTGATATCAACATCTCCAGCATCACGTTCTAAGTGGGGTTCCTGCAGCTTCAAAAGTTGTAAATATTAGAGAATTTAACAAATTAATCAAGACTAACACATGCATTATGTATTAACAAAATGACAAATGTTTAAATATTACCTCAATGGTGGTTGTTTGGGCCTCGGGTACAGGCACACCGGGTGCAGTACCACCCCCGTGAGAGGCATCAATCTCCTGCAAGAGTAAATATTGCATATATTACGAATCTTTTAATATGTTACATATAGTATGGAAAAATTAAAAATTGAACAATAATAGAGTTTTAACAATGTCCTTACCTGACCACCAGTCATCGTAGTGGTACCATGTCTTGGTCCAGGACCATAACAGGGTCCCCCACACGATGTGCATAAGTGTGGCTCGCTCTAAGGAACATGGGATGTCATTCTATCCCCACCAATAGATGTCCCTCCACCACCAGAAGCTGGTGGTTGTACCTCAGCAGAGGAAGAGGGCACTCTCTGGTCAATAGTGGTCATCTTCCAAGAGACCATCTCAGCTAGAGTCAGAAATGCCTCATGTGTCTGGGAAACCATGTCATGTGCAGGAGGGATGGCTGCCCTCAGTAGCTGGGCACGAGGTGCAGGTATCTGTGGATTGGCATCTCTATGCCTAGCAATGGGTCGATGTTGGGGAATCCCCCTACCAACTCCCTAGAATCCCAACATGTCAAAATAGTTGACATGTTTCCCCATCACAAACTCTACATACAACTTTCGGAGGAAGTACAATGGTACTTCCCTATTATTGTGAGGGGAATGTCAAAAACCATGTACCACCTATCCATCCAATGGTCTCTAATGGGTGGAAAGGTGCACCACTAAATATAAATGTGGCATGCTGATATCTGGAATGTCAGCCATCCCAAGCAGTCTAAACAATGTATAGATGTCTTGTTTTGTTATTTTGAGCTTTTTTACCTCATTGTACCTCAACCCATCAGCACATTGTTTTCTTTTCCTCTCCCTATCTGATGTGATGTTATACAAAGCATCATTCGATCTTGTGATCATATCAACAATAGTCAACAAAGAATATGACAAGGAGTGGTAGAGCTTATTTCTACCCCTCCAAGCAAAACCAATCTCTCTCAGATGGCCAAAAACCCTCAGTATCTCCGCATTGTTATCCATAGTAGCCACTGCAATCATAAATACAAATAAAATATCGTTATAAATATAAACACATGATATAATGACATCTCTAAGCGCTGAAAACTATATAACTAATGTACGACAAATAACAACATAAACTAAATCTATTATGTAAATTTAAAAATTGATCTTGAATTTTATAGTAAAGAATAAACATTTAACATTTTTTTCATTTCATATTTATGTCCTAAATTCAAGTATTAATTCCAATTTTTAAGTATGCATGTGTACATAAAGTGTCTTGAGTGCATATGTTGGTTGTGAATCTCCTCTAGCTTATTTTAAGGCTTGGATTATGAAGTTTCATCGAAATTGTGAGGTGCTGACTAAAGCCTTTGCAGGGCCTGCTCCCAGATTGCGGGTAGAGGCAAAAACTAGACCCTAGAATACGTGGCATAATGTTCTATTGATGAATAAAATCCCAGTATAGGCAACGATTTTGTTAGATATGTAATTATTTGTTGTAGCGTGATGTTTTTTGGACTCCAAAGTCTATTTAGCAGATCTTTGTTTATATTTAATTTGGTCCATGTATGGATTCCACTTGATGTTATTTTAGTTCTATGCCCTCTTTCTATATATCCATGAGAGACTTTAAATGCACAATTGTGTATAGTGGATTTTATGGTTGCAAGGTTTCCACTTGATTATATCATGTATGATAGTATGTGATTGGTATGTTTAATCAAACACGTCAACCTACCTATGTAAATTCATGTTCCTAGAGTCTATTGTTGAACTTTGTTGTCTTGACCTTAACCCAAAAGTACCCTTCATTCAAGAGGAAATATTTGTTAAAAGCATGGGAAGCTTCTATACCTTATTTTAACACTTGGATTAGGAAGTTTCATCAAAACTACAAGGTGTTTATTGATGTTCTTGGAAGACCAACTTCGATATTTCGGATAGAGGCAAGAGATTTACCATGTGTGTTTATGTATTTTAGGAAATATATGAATTCTACTTGATTTTTTTTTAGTTGTATGTAAGCTTGCAATATAATTGACAAACTTTGCATATTTGTTAATTTTGGTTTGGATTCACAATGATGCTTGCGAATACACATATATGCAAATAGTGAAGTTTGTTTGTTTTTTATGAGTTAATTGGGGTTTTGGTTTACATTGGGCATGTAAATTAATTATACAAACTTGCAATGTGCTTGACAAACTTTGGATATTTGTGAATTTTGGTATGGATTCACAAGGATGCTTGTGAATATGCATATGGAAATAGTGAAATTGATTTGTTTTTTATGAGTTAATTCGGGTTTTGGATTCCATTGGGCATGTGAATTTTGGGTATGAAGTTTGGTAAATAATCAAAATTATTTAATTTTTATGATTAAATTGGGGTTTTGGTTTCCATTGGGGTTTTTGTTTCTATTGGCCATAAATTAATTTATTTTGATTTAATTTTTCAAATTAGGGAAAATAAATTGATGAACTTAGAGAAAAAATCATGAGAAGAAATGAGGAAAATACCTCACAAAGAGGAGGTTGATCCTAAGGTGGAGGTGGATGGCTTTGGCACACCCAAAAACGTGTTCACTCACTCAAGATTTGCTTCGTCGAAATCCAACAGCATTGCTATGTGGCGAAAAAGATGGGCTTGGCCTGTTTTAAATAAAAAAATAGGTTTTCCAAAAAGGGGCCGCGATTTTATTCACTAAAACGGAGGCACGATTTGGTCTACTATCCTAAATGGCATGCTTGTTGGCATCCTTGGGACTAGGCTTGGTAGGTTTGGGATTACTTGGGATGATTTCTTTTTTATGGATCAAGAGTGATTGACTTCAGTCCACCATTGCATCTAAAAGGTCCCTCAACTTTGTGCACTCACCGAGTTTTGGTATTTTATTAAATTGTGTATTTACATGATGACTCAAAATATGTTGTTCTTGACTAGTACTATAACCATAGGTATCAACCTTGATCACCTATACATTCCCTATGTCTCCCAAGATATTGAGGAAAATTGCACCTTTCAAATGTTTTAGTAATGATTAAAGAACAATTGACATTTTGTTTAAATTTATTTTATGTTGTTTAAATTACATGTTTCAAATGTTTAAGTTTAATGATTGACATCTTACATTTTAATTTATTTTATATGTATGTATTAAAAGTTTAAGCAACGAAATTAAAATTGTAGGTCGGGTTGTACAACCTTTCACAGCTTTGGATGTGGCAACCTCTTTGGGTGTGGGGCTCACCAAGCTATATTTATTCATATTTATTATTTTAAATTCCAATTGCATTTTTATGAAAGTTTATTTACAATATAAATTTTAAATATTGAAGCTTAATTAAATGGTGAATGTGTTATAGATCAATCCAGAGGAGAACGTGGATAGTGATATCCATACAATGGATATTA
>LPNX010152597.1:342496-365552 GCA_001517045.1 Pseudotsuga menziesii | reverse complement strand
ATATTTTTTTGTCATTTTTTATCATGATGTATACATTTATTTAATGTTTTAGATTGTTTAAATGATTTTTGTAAAGATATTATTTTTGGTCATGATGTATTGATTTAATTAATCTTTTAGATTTATGTATAAGTGTGCATTTGATTGGATATGTTAGGTAGGAATGTTTTCAATCATCTAGGTAGAACAATATATGATATCCATAGAATAATCAATAAAATGCACTTATATAAATTTTATAATAGAATAACTGGTTTGACTTATCATGTGGCAAAAATCCTTATTATTTAGTTTGACTTATCATGTGCCAAAAATCTTATATTTTCTTTACGAACACATTGAAAAATCGTTTTCTTATAAGATAAACTCTCTAGGTGACTATATAATTTTTTCTATTCTCTAGGTGTATGACTAGATATAAATTTTTCTAGGACACTATGGCCATCATTGATTTATCATTTTCATATTATGATTTACCATTGATATCATGGTTATATTTGCTTAATAATCTGAGTGTATATAATGCAATTTATAGAGTGCTTCAATTTGAATATAGATTTTTTATGGCAATCTACCATTTGTTTAAATTCTCTTATCATTTTCATATTATGATTTATCATTGATATCATCATTATATTTGGTTAATAATCTTAGTGTATATAATGCAATTTATAGAGTGCTTCAATTTGAATATTGACTTTTTATGATAATCTACCACTTGTTTAAATTCTCTTATCATTTTCATATTATGATTTATCATTGATATCATGATTATATTTGGTTAATATATAATGCAATTTATAGAGTGCTTCAATTTGAATATTGACTTTATATGGTAATCTACCTCTTGTTTAAATTGTGTTATCATTTTCATATTATGATTTATCATTGATATCATCATTATATTTGGTTAACAATCTTAGTGTATTTAATGCAATTTATAGAGTGCTTCAATTTGTATATTGATTTTTTATGGTAATCTACCATTTGTTTAAATTTTGTTATCATTTCCATATTATGATTTATCATTGATATTATGATTATAATTGGTTAATAATTTTAGTGTATATAATGCAATTTATAGAGTAGTTCAATTTGAATATTGACTTTTTATGATAATTTACTATTTATTTAAATTCTATTAATAAAAATAATATTATATATAACAATGAAAAAAATTCCATTGAAATTCCTTTTAAGATATTAGATGACAAATTCTTACCTATACGGTTGTGATCAATATCTCTATTGTAACTTGATGAGTATCCCTTTACCAATATGGTTCTAATCAACATGATTCATGACTGAATTGAAGTATGTATGGTCGTTATCACGGATGATTTCACAGCAAGTAAGTCACATATGATTTTGATGGATGTCTGAATGATTCATATCAATTAAGGTGCTTTAATGGTGATTAGGTGGGGTTTTTACCATAACGTACTTCTTTAGGTGAGATTAGGTGGGTCTTTTATCTACTCATACTTCCAAGATAGATTGATCAGATCTTCACGTACCTGTTGTTGCTTTCCAGGGACACGTATTGATTTTGTTTTTTGTTTTTTGACACATTATGTCACTTCGATCCATGAAGAGACTTGCTCGTACGGCACCAGGTGGTTTGCAGGTTCATAATGAATGTTTGGGCGACATTCATAGGGTTTCCACAGTCTCCTGCTGCCATTTTGCTGAGACTAGAGAGCTGGTGGTCATGGAAGCTCCTCTGTTACAAGTGGATGAAGATAGTGAGATTTTCCCTATGCATTCCCGTTTGTCTGGTGTGGTGTTGGACGGTAGGAAGATTAGTTTATGTCTTGGTGACGATTTAAGGGATTTAGGTGCTCTAGATTGTCAAGCTAAGAGCACATCTCTCCCCATATTTTTGGGTGGTGGTATGGGATATCCTTTGAATTAT
This sequence comes from Pseudotsuga menziesii, assembly GCA_001517045.1. NCBI lineage: Eukaryota > Viridiplantae > Streptophyta > Pinopsida > Pinales > Pinaceae > Pseudotsuga > Pseudotsuga menziesii. The sequence continues at coordinate 363,637 of LPNX010152597.1, read as the reverse complement.
GTGGGCTCTGAGGATAACCCTCTAGAATCTGGTAAGCTCCCGCTGGTCTCGGGTCAAGAAACTTCTGGTTGCTTTGGTGATGGAGAGAGGGTATCTGTTGCTTTGGGGGCACATTTATGTCTTTGCTCTGGTATACCTAGAGATTTGGGGGTTTGTAAGGAATGTCTTGGCATTCACTCGGGGGAAGGTAGTGCGGCTAAACCTGTGGGTTTCTGTTTTGAATTTGCTGTCGAGTGGTGAGAAGAATTGTGTTGATTCTTTAGCAGCTGGGGTTAGGGTTTTTGCTATTAACAACATTCTCCCTGATAGATCCAGTGCTGTTGGAGTTGATGGTATGGGGAACCCTTGCACAAAGGATTTTCATGAGGCATCTGTGGTGGATGCAGGTATGATGTGTGGAACGAATGGAGATTTGGGACTAGCTATTTCCAAGGAATCTTGTGAGCCTCCGGCTTCTACGGGGAAGTCTCCTCAAATTAACCGAATTATCATCAATCTGTTCCAAATTATATCGGTAATCCTATGCCTAATCTGACGGAGTTTGGGGTGAAAAAGAAGCGTGCTCATAGGACTATCAAGAAAATTGATAAGTTGGTCTTCATGACTGCGGGTGAGGATGTGGATTTAAATGATATCGTTCTAACTAATTCCTTGACCCTGGTTGGGCATTTCGGAGGCTGCAAATTTAATTCTGATAGCTTAAATGGATGGGCTGCGGTGGTTTGGAAAGATGTTATTTGTTGTCCACCTGTGATTTTCCTCCTTCCGAGAGGATGGATAGTTTTCAAATTCTTCTCTAAGGAATACGCGGCTCTGGTCCTGGCTGGAGTTTGGCGTTGGAATAATGCTGGTCTTTTAATCAAAAGATGGACACCTTTATTTGACCCCCAAATTGACAAGTATGATCAAGTTCCGATTTGGGTTAAACTCTTTACCATTTGAATTCTGGTCAATTGATTTTTTAAACTAGTGGGGAATACATTGGGCTCTCACTTGGAAACTGACTTTCATATCTGAAAATTGGGGTCTATTGTATGGGTCAGGTATTTGTGTTGATTAATTCTTGGAATGGTTTTCCTATTGATTTAGTTATTAAAAGAGGCATTTCTAAATTTAGTTAGGCCTTGGATTATCTAGGTGTCCCATTAAGGTGTTATAGATGACATGTTTTTGGTCATTTGATGAATGAATGTTCACTACCTTTTAACAAGAAATCTTTTTCTAGCTCTGCCCATAATATTTAGCGGGTTAAAAACTGTGGGTTAAATATGGAAGTTAAGGAGGGTTTAGCATTAGTTAATGAATCGGAGGATTTGAACCTTTCACCCAAGACATTCGTAGAGGAGAAGGTTTTAGGATCTCAATTTTCCTTATCATCTCTTAAACCTTTGAGTATTGCCTCATTATCTAAGTTTGATGGACTGGGGCGAAATAAGATTGATGAGGGACATGCTATGGGTTCTTTATATGATTCTGTTCAGACTAAAGCTTTAAGGGATCTTGGTTTTGTATCTCCTCCTAAGTTTTTTCCTGCTATGAGCAAGGGATATTATCTTCGTTCTTGTTCGAAAATTAATGATGGAGGGTTTGGATCAGATCGTGATCCTTTTGGGTACATCTTTCAGTTAAGGGTAGGGTTGGAGTTTTGGTGAATGCTAATCCTGTTGTGAAGGTTGGTTCTGAGGCACTTAGAGCTTTGTATGCCTCCATTGAGTTTCCCTTATGATCCTTATGACCCTAAACTATAGGGGTTTGGCTAGTCTACCTAAAAAACTAGCTATGAAAAGATCGATTGATGACCAATCTTTAGATCTTATTTTTCTGCAAGAAACTATGTTTGATGGTTGCATTTTGGTGAAGGAAATGGAATTATTGTTAAAAGATTAGCAGTTTGTTTTTGTGGATGCTAAGGGCAGATCTGGGGGACTTATTTTGGGGTGGAGGACTCGTAATTTTCTTTTGCTTAATGCCTAGGCTATGACTTCTGGTCTTTGTGTTTTTTTGCATTTTATTGAGCTGCAGTTGGATTTATGTTTTATAAATCTTTACGGGCCTTATATCGATAGGGAAACTTTCTGGAATAATATTTCGATTATGGATTGTTTCAAATGTCCTAATTTAGTATTTGGTGGGGACCTAAATTTCTCCTTGGGTTATTCTGAAATTTGGGGGGTTAAAGCACGTGTGGATGTTTTAACTAATTTCTTTATTAACCTTTTGGAAGGACTTGGACTTGTAGATATTACTCCTATGGTTTCAATTCCAACTTGGTCTAACCATTGAGTTGGCCATGAGAGTATTTGCAAAAGGTTGGATCAATTACTCTTATCGGTCGATTTTCTGGTTAGTGACTTTCTTCTCAAATGGTGGATTAGGTGTGGTGGAGATTCTGATCATCAACCTATTTATTTACAAGTCTCTTCTATTATTCCTAAGGCTCATTGTCCTTTTAAGTTTAACGCCTGCTAGTTAGAAAACAATGAGTTGGTTGTTTTCTTAAAATCTTCCTGGGTGGTTTTTGATGCTATGTCTGAGGTACCCCCTACATCCTAGTTTGCTGCGAACCTTAAAAGATTAAAAGAAGTTTTCATAGTCTGGTCGGTGAAGAAATAAGCTCAGGACATTAAGGATTTAGTTGACATTGAAAGTGATATGAAGAGGTATTTTGATAGGTTGGGTTTTGGTTTTATTTAAGAGGTGGATAAATTGTCCTTGATTGAGCTTGAATCTCGTAAGAGAACTATTTTATGTGATTGGGAAAAGGAGGCCCAATAGAAAAGTAGGGCTTTATGGTTGATATGTGGAGATGACAATACCCATTTTTTCCATAAATTTGTTGCTCATAGGAAAATTCTTAATTCTATTTGGAAAATTAATGATGATTCTGGTAACCTTGTTGAAGGTTCTGAGGCTATTGCCAAGGCTGGGATTCATCATTTTGAGTCTCCATTTCAGGAAGAAGGTGATCTTCATCTTCTTGAAATTGTGCATAGTGTAGGCTATTTTACCACATCTGTTTCTGAGGAAGATAATTGTGACCTTATGAAGCTTGTTACTATGCAAGATATTCAGCATATCCTTTCCATTAGTAAAAATGACAAGAGTCCTGGACCAGATGGGATTTTTGTTGAGGTTTACAGATGTCTTTTTGATGTTATGGGTGAGGATCTCCTGAGAGTTATTGAGCTTTCCCAAATAAGTGTTAAAATTCCTGCGGTTTTCAATTCAACTTTTCTTGCTCTCATCCCAAAGATTGATCACCCCTCATCCTTTGAGGATTTCAGGCCTATCTCTTTGTGTAATTATGTTTACAAAATTATGGGTAAGATTATTTCTATTCGGATTAGAAAATTTTTGGGTAGGTGTATATCTAGTGAACAGTTTGGGTTTTTGCCAGGTAGGCAGATTCATGATGCAGTTGGGGTCATACAGGAAGGTATGCATTCCATGCATAGTAAATGCTTAAAGGCTGTAATGATAAAAATTGATTTATCTAAAGCTTATGATTGTGTTAGTTGGACCTATCTTCAGGTCATTCCTTCCAAAATAGGTTTTGCTTGGAATTTCATTTCTTGGGTCATGAGTAGCCTCTCTTATGTATCATTTTCCCTGCTTATAAATGGAGTTGCAACTTCTTTCTTTAAACTTGGTAGGGGACTTAGACAAGGTTTCCCTTTGGCACCTTTACTGTTTCTTATTGTGGTTGAAGGTCTAGGAAGGGCTCTTCTATTTGCCAAAGACTGTGGGACCTATCATGGTTTATCTTTTGGTAATGATATTGTATTAACACATGTTCTTTTTGTGGATGATATTGTAATGGTCAATGATGGATCTGAACAATCTCTTTCTACTTTATATGAGATTTTAATGATCTTGTGCAAGGCATCTTGGATGAAGATAAATGATGATAAATCTTCTTTATATTTTTCTTGTCTGGAAGAAACAAAGGTTATTACTTTACAGAATATATTTTCATTTCCAGTTGACAGAATTGAAAATGGTATGAAGTACCTTTGGTTTTATCTCAAACCTTGCAGATACCTATTAAAGGACTGGGATTGGATGATTATAAAGGTGGAAAAAAGGATTAACAACTGGAGCTTTCACTGTTTATCCAAGGGGGGTAAGTTGATACTAATTAAAGCAGTATTAGAGGCCATTCCGGTCTATTGGATGCACTTTTGGATACCGATGAGGATTATTGAGAAAATTAGAAAGCTTTGTTTCAAATTTCTTTGGTCTAGAAATCATAATTCTTATGGATTACCTTGGACATCCTGGAAGATTTTGGCAAATCCAAATTCTTTGGGTGGTTGGGCACTGAAAGTTCCTGTTGTTTTTGCTAAAGCCCTTGTAGCTAAAAATGTATGGAATATTATTCATGGAACGGGTCTATGGGTTAATATTTTTGTTTAGAAATATATTCATCCATTGAATATACTGGAATGGATTAGATCTCGTGATAAAAAGAAAAAATGCATATCAATATGTTGCAAAGCTGTTCTTTGGGATTTTGATATTATTGATAATTTTTTGGTATGGAAGATTGGAAATGGAATTGTTGTTCGTATTGGCGTAGATCCTTGGATAGGATGTAAATGGAAACATTCTTTGCCTTCTTCCATGATTGAAAAATTACATTTGGCTGGTTTTTATTTTTTATCTGACATTGGACTTCATAGCTTAACAGCATTGATGGCTCAACAATGAACTAATGCAAATTTCATTGGTTTTACTGATCGTCAAGAGATAGCTATGTGGAATGGTTATTTATCCATTCTTAAATCTAGCCATGTAAGGTTTTCAAATGATGTTGATGCTCTAGTTTGGAATTTATCTAAAACTGGTCAATATTCACCTAAAGAAGGTTATGCTCAGCTTATGAACAAGGAAGTGGAACATATCTGGTGGTGGAGAGTTCTATGGAAGTTGAAATGTCCACTCAAAACAAAAATATTTTGTTGGTTTATCCTTTTTGGTAAAGCGTTGACTTGGGATGTTCTTATCATGAAAGGTAGAGAAGGACCTGGTAGGTGTTACTTGTGCAAAATGGAATGTGAATCCAATTTTCATATTGGAGTGGACTTCCCTTTTACTCAGAATGTTTGGTTACTTATTGAGGACAAATTGAAATTCAATAACCTTTGGAGTGGAGACACTGTGTTAGAATGTTTAAAAATTTGGTGTTTAAATTTGGAGGTTGCAAATATTAAACCTTTACCTATCATTGTCTTATGGTTCATTTAGAAGGCCAAAAAATTGTCTTGTTTTGAGGATCTTTCATTAACACCAGCACAGGTATCTAGCTTCAGTCTGGGTATGATGATAGCTCTTCGGCAGAAGAGTTCTGTGGCTTTTATAAGAACTATCTTTGTGGAAGTTATTCATAAAACCTTTGCATGGGTTTTTTTTTTATAGTTCTGTAGCAGGGGATCCAAAAATTTGTGGAGCTGGAGGTATGTTGTTTATATCAGATGTACACTTTTTCTCTTTTAAAGCTGGTTTAGGTTTGGATACTAATAATTTTGCAAAATTATGTGCCCTCAAGCTACTTCTCTATCTCGCTATGAGGAACTCTTTAGATAAAATCCAGTTTTTCAGTGATTCTTAGTTAGTTATTAACTGGGCATCTGGTAAGTACCGATTAATGAATTTAGAGTTAGCCATGATTCTTCATGTAAGCAGGCTTACTGACTGTTTTGATTATGTGTTGCTCAAACATATCTATTGAGAAAGAAATTCTTCTACAGATGCTTTGGCAAAAGCTGGAGGAATGATTTTGGAAGGTTACTGGTCCATCAAGGAACATCGTGCAGATGAAGTTGTGGAAACCTTTCAGATTTTTTAAATTTGATGAGGCTTTTTGGGACATGGATTATATTGATAAGATCAGGATCCTCTGTTTATGCTGTTTTTTGGTGACAACATTTTGTTTTTTGTTTCCTTTGAATTATCATGGTTGGATGATTGATGGGCACATATCAGTTTTTGAGACTCATGAGCATTTTTTTGTGGAATATCATGTTGAATGATGTTGGTGGGCACATATCAGTTTATGAGTTTGATGAGCACAGTTGAATGATGTTGGTGGGCACATATCAGTTTATGAGTTTGATGAGCACTTGTGAAACTGTGTGTATTTTTTTGATATGGCTGTAATTGCCATTGGACATAAATTTGGGTTTTTTTGAGCTCAATATGGAGCATTATATTGACACTAAGTACCAGCTATAAGGTTGAATAAAGATATTTACGAATTTTTTCTATGGAAAAAAAATAGTTGTGATCAACATCTCTAATGTAACTTGATAAGTTGGTAGGTCCTTTGAAGTCACATGATCACTTTATCATCTTCTTCACAAGCACTAGTAAATTTGAGCATAGTATTCAACATGAAATCGACATTACATATATGCCAACTTCATGTCACTCATCATTCTAAAGCACATCATGATGCCAAGCATCGAGGCTCTGTTTTTGAATAGTCGACATCTTACATGTCACAGTAAGATGTAAAATGCACCAAACATATTTCAAGCTTAAATATTATATTCTCAATATCGCTCGCTAAAGTTTTATTCTCTTACTTAGCTTCTCCAGTGAAATCATCGGCGGTGAAAGTATCCTTGTGCATTATTCTGATGCCCTAAATTACATCGGCGGTGAAAGTATCCTTGTGTATTATTATGAAACCCCTTCCGATATATTAAACACAAACTTCTCGTTCCACTGAGGATTTCTGCCTTGATCTGTAATGATTTTACCAAACAAAATAAAATAACTAACCAAATGCCACGCTGCTCTTTTTGTGCTCCATTTTATGATGTAGTAAGGCTCCATTTAACCTGCACTTGCATTGAATTCATCAACCAAATTCAATATGCAGATGAATAAAGAATAGTTCAAATTCTATTTCAACAGATGGGTTTTTATAATTCCAAAGAAGGAGATGAATTTTTATGAGCATATTAGAGCTCAATTCTATAACATTAATGATAATCTAAACTTATAAATCATAAAAACATTTTGATCGTGGTAAGGAAAACTTTTATGCAATATTTTTTGACTATTAACACAAAATGTTATGTAAATCAATTAACCATCTAATATTTCAAAATCTAACTGATAAAATGAATTTGAGTATGCGTTTCTCTTTTCAATGGATTTTATTATTTACATGCGGTGGAAAGGCTATCCAGATTTATGGAAGGGAAGTAATATTGAATGCTGCTGTTGCACTTAGCGATGTAATATTGAATGCTGTTGGTCACAGGTGCTTTGCTAGTGGTTGAATTTTAAATTAATTGAGATCTTTGTTAGCACGGGGGCTTCATTTGTTGGCCAATATCCTATCACGTTAATTCATATTGTGGGTTTTAAAATTATCAAAAATCGAAACAATATATTGCAGGTATTGGAGGATGAGGGGTTTAAGGTGGGGGTGGGTAGGGTGGTTTATAAAGATTGAGGTATAAAAAGGGGTGGGGAGGAGTTTAAGTATTGAGAGGGGGTTTTAACAAAAAGAGTTTGGGTCAATATCTCTCAAAATTAAGGATATTCTTTAATATCCCACGATAGTACGTGCTATGTGAGAAGTTCATTAACTGAAGTCCCCATGGTATTTGTTTTTAAATTATTTGAGATCTTTAATAGTGTTTGAATTTTAAATTATTTGAGATAACAAAAAACAACCATCATAATATTCAATGCTACACTAAAAATGCTTATTGCATGAAAAAAATAGTTTGAAAAATGTGTACATATTGGTTTATTATTGTGGATTTTCTTAAATTAAAATGTGAGATAATTCATTATTATGCATTTCAGAGCTGTCTCATCACTAGACTATTTTGATTTTCAGGTTGATTTTTTTTAGAAATTGGGTGAATTTAACTTACAAAATTTGTAAGACTATTTTTATTTTCAGGTTGATTTTTATTTGGTGTCTATTTTGATTTTTAGGTTGATTTTTCTTAGAAATTGGGTGAATTTAACCTACAAAATTTATAAAACTATTTTGATTTTCAAGTTGATTTTTATTTAGTGAATTTAACCTAAAAATTTTGTAATTTTTATTGTTTGTTGAACGATATTAAGAACAGAAATGAAATCACAGAAAATCGCCTAACACCACACCCACACTCACACTCTGTAAGATCTACGATATCTGCATTGCACAACTCGTTTCTTTTGTTTAAATAGAAATTTGAGATATCTGCATTGCACGACCGTTTATTAATGCAACTATGTGATCTGTTTCAAAGTGGAAAGCAGCACTTGCAGATAAACATGTATGGCTAACGAAAACAATATAGAAACTTATATTTAATATAACTTGTTATTAGAAACTCACTAGATTGTACGAAGGTTGGCGAATTCGAATCTCCTTGGCTGCACTCTCCCTGGCTTTGATGCCCCTGTTGGCTTTCTGTCTTCTCCTCATGCCCGAACCGGGAACCGGCATTGGTCTTGGCCTCGTTATGATCATAGTTTCTGTCATTGTTATCAATATCTAACAAGGACTTGAGAGTGGAGACTAAATTGGGATGCATCGTGGGTGCGCTAATGGCCGCGTAGCCATACCAACACAAAACGTGCAAGCCCGTGTTGGCCTTAGACGTCGAATCATTGTACACTACCTTAGCGTTCAAATCCTGTTCATGCCATATCAATGGATTATTGTTATTATACGCATACTCCATGGGGATCGAAAACGGGACATCAGAGCTGCTACAGGACGATTCGTCTTCAGAAAACGGTACACGGCAGCTGCTACAGAACGAATCGTCGTCAGAAAACGGGACACCGCAGCTGCGACAGAACGTATTGTCTTCATTGGGAACACTGCAAGGATGATAACGAGGATCTCCCATACTTAATTCGTCGGTTGCTTCCTGCGCGACTTGAAATATAATAACAGATCGGGGAGGCGGAGATGTATTTAACTCTGTTAACTCTCGACTTTAAATATATAACAGATCGGGGAGGCGCGGCTGTATGTTAACTCAGGTTAAAGGCGCAGTTCAGTCGAATAACCAATGAGCGTTGGGATTGCTAGATTTGCGATGTGAGTTTTAACTTGATTGAATGCCATGGAATTGACTGGGGATCAATTGACGGGGAAACTCTGGTTGGGGCGGGAATAATGGGCGGGGCTCGGGGGTGTTGGCGGGAACACAAGCGCCGCAAAGTTGATTGGCTCATGCGCCGTTGCCTCGCCTAGGAAGTTACTTCATTATTCCAGAATCTAACGAGCATTTTATCTAACGCTTAATGTTTGCCAATTTGTCGAGCATTCTAATAAGTTATGTTATTATCGTAGTTATGGAAGTTTGCCAATTTGGCAAGCAAAGTACAGGAATAGGTAAATTGTAAATAGTGTGGGTTTGGTAAAGATGAGGAATCCTGATTCAACAGTTAGGTTATAGGTTAGGATCAATAGTTAGTTGGGTTTGGTGGTGGGTGGTGGGTGAATATCAAAAGCTATAAGTTAAGTGTTATGAATAAGCTATGTGTTACTTGTTCTTCAGGCGCTTGTCCTTCATGCGTAGTTGTTGTAACACCGATTTTCTCAATCTCATCATCTACGCCTCGTGCAATTAAGGAAAAAGATACTTGTTACTCCACCCCAATTTAGGAAAAGTATACTTGCTACTTCACCACAAATTCTAAGATAAAATATAAACACTTATCAGCATAAAAACACATATCCATATAAATATATACACCTATCGATGTAATTAACTAGTCAATAATGTTAAGAGGAGGATCATCTTATTTGGAATGAAGCTCATATCCAATCAAGCTATGCTAGGTGGTTCTATGAAGGAGCTATACTAGAAGGTTCAAGAAAGATAGGTTAGGTTAAGTGTTTTACCATAATGGTTATATAAAATAGTAGAATTGTTACATAGAAGATAGTAATAAGCTAATAAAAGCTCATTAAGCTAAATAAGCTAAATTAGAGTAAGAATTGTTAAATAAGAGGATCCTCTTATTTGAAATGAAGCTCATATCCAATCAAGCTATGCTAGGTCGTTCTATGAAGAAGTTATACTAGAAGTTCAAGAAAGATAGGCCCTAGGTTCAAGTGTTACCATAATGGTTATATAAAATAGTAGAATTGTTACATAGAAGGTATTAATAAGCTAAATAAGAGTTCATTTAGCTAAATAAGCGAAATTAGAGTAAGAATTGTTAAATAAGAGGAGGATCATCTTATTTGAAGCTCATATCCAATCAAGCAATGCTAGGTGGTTCTATGAAGGAGTTATACTAGAAGGTTCAAGAAAGATAGGTTAGGTTCAAGTGTTACCATAATGATTATATAAAATAGTAGAATTGTTACATAGAAGATAGTAATAAGCTAAAAAGGAACTCATTTAGCTAAATAAGTTAAATTAGAGTAAGAATTGTTAAATAAGAGAAGGATCCTCTTATTTGGAATGAAGCTCATATCCAATCAAGTTATGCTAGGTGGTTCTATGAAGGAGCTATACTAAAAGGTTCAAGAAAGATAGGCTAGGTTCAAGTGTTACCATAATGGTTATATAAAATAGTAGAATTATTACATAGAATATAGTAGTGGTTATATAGAATAGTAGAATTATTACATAGAACATGGTAGGTTAGGTTTACAATGTTAGTACAACTTACAAATAATATAGTGGTAAGAAGGATGTATAAAGGCTTGTAAGGAGAGACATTATGTTAGTAAGGTCATATAGAAGAGATATATAAGTAAGCTATTAATCTTATTTATTAGGAAGGTAATAAATGAGGAAGGGGGCATGTCAAGTTTATAAACCATAGCCATGAGGTGGCAATGTCCATGGCATTGCTACGTACGCTAAGTTGTAGTATAGTGGCAATTGCAAGTAGCAAATGTTTTATGATGTTTGCAAATTGACTTAAGCAAATGATTTTGTAGGTTGGGATTTAGATAAATGCACAATTCATTCCCAATTTCAACTACTCTTCCATAATATCATTATGTAGACTATGCAAATGCATAAAGTATAAATTGAGAGATTTTATAACAATCTAAAAAAATGCAACATCTATAGTTTCATTAAATTAAAATGTATTAATTGTAACAATGATTTTTTTATAATACCTAGGTATTAGGGTAAATGTTAGTGAGCATAACAACAACAAAGCATGTTAAAACAATAATAACATGGATTGTTTGCTATGGACAACTTTGAACCAGACTAGCAAAAAAAACTCTATGTGAACCCATGTAAAACTGACTAAAAAAATCAAGCACAACAACAAGGTAGTTGCAAAAAACATGAAAACACATTTCTAAATAAATAAATCAAGGATGATTAGTAAATTATCAACCATTTAGCATATATATAATAGAAACCACCTAACAACTACAACTCTTGGCATTGCCATCATTTGTCATCAACAAACTAGCAGAAATAAAAGCAACCACAAAAATATTAGAAAAAGTTCATCTAAGACTATTGAATTATTTTTAACTATTTAATTAATCTTGGAACATGATGAACACATTGCTAGTAAAATTTGGTATATAGAAATATAAACAATATGACCAATAAAACTTCATTTCACATTAAACAAGTGAAATTAGCAACAAAGTTGCTTATACCTGCCTCTTAAAAATATTTTAATGTAATAAAATTCAAAGTTAAGTTTAAAATCATTATGATATGATTAAGATTTATAACAAAATGTTATTTATGTATATCTTTTATGCTAATTAAAATAAATAAATAATTAGTAAAACATGGAAAAAAAATTAATATTATTAATAAAAAGTATGAAATTGTAAGAATAACTAAATATTTTAAGAAATTTGAATTATAATGAGTACTAATTATAAATCTCATATATATATAATTTTGTTTAAATAAATTTATGTTAATTGAAATGTTGAAATTTTAGAAATTATTTTTCTATACAATATATATTCACAAATTATTGTTAAAATTATATAATAAAACAAGGATCTTCACAATAGGTAGCTGACCGCATGGACGACCCGTATTATTGTTCTAAAACATTGATCAAGGATCTTCACAATAGGTGGCAGACCGCATGGACAGCCAGCGATAAGGGATCTTCACAACAGGTGGCAAACTGCATGGACGACCAACAATAAGGGATCTTCACAATAGGTGGCAGACCGCATGGACGACTGGCCATAGCAAGTGGAGTATGCTGTGGTAAGTGGAGTATGCCGTGGTATATATTAATCGAGAGGCCTGGTTGGTAAGCTGATTTTTTGTTGCATTTTCGGTTGGAGAAAATGTTGAGCTTGGCGATCAATTTCCTTACAGGTTGTAGTGTATTCCGAAATGTTTCTGACTTTACTATGTCTATTTCCTTTTGATGCTTTAAATTCCTAAAATTTGTTCAGCATTACGCCATTTTTATCACTGGTATATATTAATCGAGAGACCTGGTTGGCGAGCTGATTTTTGCTTGCATTTTTAGTCGTGGACGAATTTCTTCAAGACAAGACATCCTGGCTAGCCTCGTCAATTTCCTTGTTGATATGCAGCCATCGACCTCTCTTCTAGGTACTGGACCAGTGCAGAGCGTGAGCAGTGTCACATCTTGTTTAAGCAGCAGCCCTGAAGTTGCCCTCCAGGAACAAATGCACAGCCAACAACAGCAAATAAATAGCCAGCAGCAACATTTTTCTTCACAATTCGATCAAACGAACCAGCCTCATCAGAACATGGAAGACTTCCTGGAGCAAATGTGCTTAATGCCTTCGTGGTCACACGTAGCCGTGAAAACTGTGCCGTGGGAATTCAATCCTGCCAATGCTTCCCAAGGCAACAATGCTTCAATAATAACAACAACCCCCAGAACATGCAAAGCAATACACAGAGATTATTCACAATGCCATTGCTGCCTTCCGGGATAGGAGGCCAGGGCTTGAACTCTTAGGAAAACGAAGGTCATGCGAGCAAACATATGCAGTACTCCAACTACGATGAATCCCAGTTCTTAGCTTCCAGGTTAAGGCAGCATCCACTGAGTGGTAATTCTTCGATGAATCAGACACAAACCAGGTTTCGCAAGGGATCAATGAAACCAATACATCTCCGGGTCGATCCATGGTTTTGCAGCTAAGCACAAGAAATGCAACCGCTTCATAGTTGCTGGCCTCCATGGGCAATTCGCCTCGCGGCACTGCTGTAATGACGTGGTCGCCTAGCATAGGGGGCAGCTGTAATGGCAGCGACGGAGGAATGCTTCCTCTTCCTCTCAGTCTCGGCCAGGCTAGAAAATCAGGCGAAATGAACGAGACCCGATCGCGGGATGAAATTGAAGCTTCCTTCAAGTCAGCAAATAATGTAAGATCGTAGATCTTAAGCTTGAAAATTCATATCGGGTTCTTAATGGAAGTCAAAATAAATGTTTTCTGTAATGATAATATAGGCCTGAGATTCGAACCTCGGAGGGTTGTTCCCACCGTTCCCCGGATCACTGAGGGGTGTTCGGCCGCTTGGCCAAAACTTCCATCCGCAGGTCACATAAGAATACCTTGATGATTGGCAGTGATTCTTAAATTCTTTTCTCATTGTATCTCTGTAAATTTTTTTTATTCTTAACAGTTTGCTTATGGAGTTTGTTTCAGTCTGGACAAGTGCCAATGCAAGGGTATGGCGGAATGCCTCAACCTCAGCATCAGAATCCACCTCCGACCGGAGTTGGTGCTGCACCACCTGTTCGACCTAGAGCAAGAGCACGCCGTGGACAGGCTACAGATCCTCACAGTATTGCAGAACGAGTATGTTAAGACTCTTTCATTTCTTTGTTTCGTAACTTACATGATCAAGCTCTCGTGGATTTTCAGAAGTTTGCAGGTGTTATATTTCATGTGGCAATTTGCTGGTTCTTGTTGCAGTTGCGTAGGGAGAGGATTGCAGAGAGAATGAAGGCTCTGCAAGAACTGGTTCCTAATTCGAATAAGGTTTTGTTCTTTTCGGCTTTCAATTATCAACTATGTTTTCTTCATATTTATTGAATTCAGATGCCCAGTAACTTTTCTAGCATTAATAAAATTCATTGTTCTTCGTTGTGCAGACGGATAAGGCTTCTATGCTGGAGTCTCCGTCAATGGATATAATTTTTATTATAATTTTTATTTTTTAAATTTTATAATTATGACGTCATGTGGACACATGTCAACTCAAATCCAGATACCAAATCCCAATGTTGACATCAGCTTCTATCCACCAATCAGCTATTGACAAAATAGTTTTTTTAACAAAATTAAAAAAAATATTTTACAAATCCCTAAGTTATACTTTACAAAATAGATTTTAATTTTTTAAATCTGCATCAAAATAGACCAAAGTCAACCAAAGTCAAAATCGATCAATTACAATATACCTGCTGAGGCAGGTATAAAAAATCAAGTCGAATTACTTTTAACCATTAAATCAAACGGAAAACATGATGAATACATTGCCAATTAAATTTGTTACATATCAAAATTAATTTTGAGATAGAATTAAATATGATATTACTAAAAAAAATTTCCTTTCATGAAACAACAACGTAAAAACCATAAAACTATACAATCTAAAGTGCTACAACTAAAAAGTGATCGACATACTCCATATTTTTTATTATTTTTTTTCGAAATCTGAAAGCCTTTGTTTTTTTTCACACATAAAACCATCATCATATGACATGAGCCCAATGTGAAAAAAAAAATGTTAATAATGACATTGTTATGAAAAAACAAACATTATTCATATTATAAATTCCATAAGCTATATAGTTGGTAAACATCTCGAAACAACAACTAGAGTTTCAAAGTTTCCATAGAGGGTATTTAAAAGCTACATAAATTTGTCGAGATGGCCATGTGATATATGCTAACTAAACAAATGCGGGAGACGTATTGTATCTTTTATGTGCAACAAAACTAGTTTTCCATCTTTTTATTTTTTTCATGATTTTCTATTTATGTATATGTATTTTCACATTGTTTACAAAACATAGTTAAAATAGTAATAAAAAGAAAACACGTATGGTATCTTTCATGTGCAACAAAACTAGTTTTCCATCTTTTATTTTTTTCATGATTTTCTATTTATGTATATGTTTTTTCACATTGTTTACAAAAACATAATTAAAATAGTAATAAAAAAAACAGTGTTAAACCTAAATTGTCCAATAATTTTAACTAATTTGTTGCTATTTAATATTTAATTTAAAGACAGATACTTTAGTTATGAATTTAAACCAAACAAATTATAGTTAAAATAGGAACAACTCGGTGTACAATGAAATAGATTTTCAGGAAAATATTAAATGCAAACTATTTTAACTATTAGATCATTTAACTAAGAATTTAAACAAAATAGATTATAGTTAAAACATGAATAACTCGGTGTACAATGAAATAGAAAATAGGTTATAGTTAAAATAGGAACAACTCGATATACAACGAGCGCAAATCCTAGGCTCTATCAAGTGCCGAGAAGGATCAATCTCCGGAGTTGCTAACATCTATCCAGGTGCAAAGCTCTCGAAGTATTAATACACCATTAGAACCAATTAGTGCAGCTATTAATTTATGAATTAATATTAATACACCATACACTAAAATGCCTCAATGGGCTTCTTAGCATCCACATATCTCCAGGAAATCACAACCAGCCACAATGGTCATTTACAATAACAGGCCAATCAGGCACTCACAGCCAGCCACAATGGGCATTCACAACAACGGGCCAATCAGGGACTGAGACAGGCTCGATAGCTCTGATACCATATTAGAAAATTAACAGACATGTGGAAGTGCAGAGCACGAAGTCTCGCACAACAAACGGGAATGGTGTAAAACCAATTCAATTAATTGAATGAAAGATGATTGCATAAATAGTTTATTCTATCTCAAACAAACTTATATCTAGATCCTATAAACTTGGATCTTAAACAACTCATCTTAATCTAGAAGATTCACAATATCTAATAACCTATTTCTACATTATTCCAACAGAAAAGTATCCACAACCAGAATTATTAGCAATAAACCATTGAAATGTGACATAGCCTAGTTCTGACAAACACATAAGCCAAATATTTTTTTCAACCATTGAAATGTGACATAGCCTAGTTCTGACAAACACATAATCCAAATATTTTTTTTCAACAGGTAGACAATATATATGTATGATGTGTTTCTATACATTTTTGTTTTTATGAATAACTATAAAACACTAGACAATACCTGTAAATACACTAACTATCATGAAATCCTTTTTCTTGCATGGCTTAGTGTACGGATCTAGAACCCTAAACAAAAGTTGAACAAAGGCATACAACTATCACCTTTTGGGGGCATGAAAGGATGAATAATTCCTCAACTTGTGAATGGTCAATTATGCACAAAGTAGAAATTTCCAAAACCTTTGCAAAGTGCCAATGGATTATTGCAAATTCTCTACAATTTGTAAATATCTCTAAAATTCATCTAACATATAAAGATGTGGAGCAACTTCTGAAATTTTTTTTTGAAAATTTATAGAGGTTACTCCAACCACTTTATTGCTTAGAGAATTCTCTACATTTTCTAGTAACATAGATGTCACATTTTGTAGTTGAAAGGAAATCTATTAGAGAACATGTCAGGAGCATAAATGGTTAGAACAGTATTTTCTCTTGGGCATACAAGGCAACGTTTGCTACTTTTAATTTTCCATTTTAAAGGGATTGGAAAAAAGAAATATACTATGGATGGAATTGACGACATGGTCTTCAAATGAGAAGGAAGTTTCTTGTAGCAATAGCAACAAACATATCAAAAATGGAAATCTAGTTTCCTAATTACCAAGGTATGAAGCTTTTGTTCAAATGCTATTTTCTACAGATGCGAAAAGACTATGCATTGTGCACTAAAATCAAAACCATGCTTACCACCTTCCAGAAGGATTGTCAAATGCCAGAGGACATATAGAAAAAGGTAGAGTTGTGAATTGCAATGGAAAGACATATAGATGTTTTTCTAGAGATGATAAGAGGTATTGAAAGCACATTTTCAGAGTTCTTTTATGCCTATGAGGGACTTCCAAAAACATCTCGTATGTTAGATGTTTAGTTTGTAAACAGTTTGAAACGGTTGTATTTAGTTGTTTTCATTACCAACCGTAAATGGTCCAATGTATGTTATTTAATACATTAATAAGAGATCAATTGGAGCATTCTCTATCCATTATATTTTGTATTCTTATATCTAAATTATTTTCATGGTATCAGAGCTTTAGGTTCCAAGAAGATATTGTTGCTGCATGAGCCCACTTGTTGACCTTGTGTGAAGAATACAGTCTGAACATTTTGCTGATCCTGATAAAGTTTCTAGAACTGCTGCAATATAAAGTTTCCAAGATTGTTGCAATAATTATCAGCCTATTTGGTAATTTTTTGAAAGATAATTTTTCTTATCATTACTGAGTACAAAATACATATTCAGTTTAGAATTCAGAAATTAATTTTTACAACATTATGTGAATGTAAATCTAATGTGGAGAGAAAGTTATTGGGATAAATTGGTTATATTTGGAAAAGTAAATTTTGTGAATTTCTGGAGTAGCAAAAAGTTTTTACTTTGGAAGTGATTAGACAAAGTTTTTTTTTTAATCCCGGAGTTATAAGAAAAAAAAAATTGGCTGAAAATTGAAAGTTAACATTGGATTTATATGAAAGATTGATTTATTTAAACCTGGTAGTTATATCAAATATTTTACTATGGCTGATTTTTGTGGATAAAACCAATTTCTTCTGGTTCTTGGTCAATTCAGGAACCAACTCTAGTTGGTCTCAACTATGATTTTTGGAGTGAGAAAGTTAAAGCTATTTTGCAAGGTCAAGGATGTTGGCATTGTGTTGAAATGATATTTACAGAACCTGATCCAAATACTGTTGCATTAATTTTCATTCCTCAAAGAAACAAATTAGAAGAACTTAATCAAAATGAAGGAAAAGCAAAATCATGCATTTTAGTTTCATTAGATGATTCTATATTTCCTAAAATCATTGGTTCTAAAAGTGATAAAGAAGCTTGGGATATTATTAAAATGGCTTATAAGGGTAATGATAAGTAAAAACTGTTAGACTTCAAACCCTTAGAACTCGATTTGAAATTCTCAGAATGGTTGAATTAGAAAGTGTTGATGAGTTTATGACTAACGTTATGGGCATTGTGAATCAACTTAGAATTAATGGTGAAAAGGAATTGACTGATCAAAGAGTTGTTGAAAAAGTTCTAAGATGTTTACCTAAGAAATTTGAAATGGTAGTCAGTGCTATTCTTGAGTCGAAATATTTAACTAATTTTTCTATAAAAGAATTGACTTGGATGTTGGTACTTTAGAACATGCATTTCAGTCTAAGATTTCCATGGATAAAGGAAGAGGTAGAGGATTTCATGCAAAAAGAGGACGTGGTCGAGGATGTTCTCAGTCGAAAGATCAATCAAAACAAACAAAGGACAAGTCAAAGTAGTCAGGATCATCTTCACAAGATCATAGCCAAAGATGGACAGCCAAATTGGAAATTCAATGTCAGTATTGTAAGAATTATGGTCATCATATATTTGAATATCATAAGTTACAGTATAAACATAAAGGTAACATTACAGAAAGTGCAACATCTGATGCAATGTTTCTTTCATGTCAAGTCTCTGAGCAAGTTCGTAACAAAAATATTTGGTTGCTAGATAGTGGATGTAGTAATCATATGACTGGTCACAATGATTTGATTTCTAATCTTGATACATCTGCCACTGCTACAATTAGTTTGGGTGATAATAATTTAGTTAAAGCTTCTGGAAAAGGTGTTGTTCCAGTTTTAACAAAGCATGATGAAGTGAAACATGTTTATGATGTTTATTATGTACCAAATCTCAAGCACAATCTGTTAGGTGTAGGATAACTAATGGCACATGGTTATGATATTAATTTCCATCACACTTACTGCAAAATCTTTGATCCAAACAGAAAATTTGTTGCAAAAATTTATATGACGAAGAACATATTGTTTCCATTCGAAATGCGAAGTGGAAAGATGTATGCATGTAATCTTTCTAATGCAAATGAAACTGAATTATGGCATTATATCTATGGTCATTTACTAGTCAAAAGTATGAGTTTAAAATTTTTTAGTTTGCAGGTGATTAAACAAAGTTTTTCTTTAATCCGGGAGTTATAAGAAGAAAAAAATTCGCTGAAATTTGAAAGTTAACATTGGAGTTATATGAAAGATTGGTTTATTTAAACCTGGGAATTATATCAAATATTTTATTGTGGCTGATTTTTATGAATAAAATCAATTTCTTCTGGTTTTGTTAGAATAATCAACCCATATTTACCTACCTTAGACATTAATTTAATCATTTTTGTCTTATTACCTAGTTTCCTAGATTCCACTCTATGCTAGTTGCCTTCTATATGTCCTAAAAGTCAACACATGCTAAAATTGATTCATGGAGCACTTGGGAAACATCCTGGAAACCCATTTTAGCATGTCTACTTTATTCCAGATTCTCCAAAACACATATCTTCTTTTTCTGTAAAGCTGCCTTATTTTATTTCTGATTTTAGGCAAAGGGAAAGCTAGACTAGTGGTAACTGCCTTGTTTTTTTCCCAAATCATCCTCCCTCCTTTTCTCCAAATAAAATCATGTATGAGTTTTCTTTCCATCCCTCTTTATCTTTCCCACTTACTTAGCCAATCCGTGAGCATCTACCTATATTTGGAAACTGATTTATGCACTTATGGGGGATTTAACTAGTTTTAGTAAGCCTACTTTTTTACTATTTGGAATGGAATATTTATGCATTCAAATATCTCATGTAATTATATATTACAGAATCCTATTACTTCACAAGGTTGGGTATTGTACACTTACTCAATACAGATTAGTGTAATGCTCCAATTTCAGTCTCCTTTGGTGTTAATTTTGCATGTTTGATTAGCAATTATGTGTGTAATTGTTCTATCTCTTGGGTTCAATTTCCACATGGTATCAGAGCATTTGTAGATCTATTTATCTCCTTCCATATTTCTATTGTAGGTTCGACATCTTGACTGGGAGCATATTCTGCTGACTGAAGGGCACTGTTTCTGAGCTATGGACCAATCTCAAAAGATCATCTTGACTCCATTCAATTTGTTTGAGTGGAAAGCTGAGATGGAGATATTGTTGAGAGTAAAATGTCTCTACAGGGTGATTATGGCAATTGAGGCAGATCCCAATGCAGCTGCAGAGAAAATCAAATGGCACAACAGGAGGGATGAGGCCTATGGTCTTTTGTGTCTGAGCATTTCAAGAGACCTCCTCTTCCATCTTGATGGATTGACATCACCTAATGAAGTGTGGGAGAAGCTTGTAGAGATTTTTGGTAAGACAAATGAGATGAGAGGACATCAAATTGAGAATGAGCTGATCTCCTTGAGTCCTAGTAGCTTTGAATCCTTGCAACTCTATTTTTCCAAGTTTAGAGCCCATGTTTTGCAGCTAAAATAGTGTGGGATTGAAAAGAAGGAAGAGAAACTAGTTTTGGACATACTCTCTAAGCTTGGCCCTGACTATTCAGTGTTTGTTTAGACCTTCCATGCCACCAAGTTGACAGCTTGATCCTGGAAGATGCCTAAGCTTGCAGAGTTAATGGCATCCCTCACACAGGAACAAGATAAGTTGGTGATGATGGGCACCATCAAACCTTCCAAATACCAAGATTTGGTTGCTGGAGGTTCAAGGGTGGATTCAAAAATTAAGAAAAAATCTAAAAATCCACCCAAGCAAAAGAGAGACAAGAACAAGTCTCAAGAGGAGCCCTAAGGTTCCAAGAAGAACGCCCAAAAGAAGAAGAACAAAGGAGAAATGAGCAAGTGCGCATACTACAGTAAGGGCTATCATCCTAAGAGCTCTTGTATGAAGAAGCAAATTGACATGTTGACCCAAATCCTGGAGAAGAATAACATCTCCCTTCCTGATTGCTCAAAGAAGAGGGAAGGAGGATCAAATTCAGAGGACAGAGAGAGAGTACATGCCTTAGTTGCTAGCACCTAAGGCTCACCTAGCTTCATCATAGAATCTGGAGCTTCTAGACATATGGTTTCGACAAAAGAGGCATTTTC
>LPNX010152597.1:324295-337454 GCA_001517045.1 Pseudotsuga menziesii | reverse complement strand
TATTTAAAATTAAATATTCAGAATTACATTCCACATCCTTGACTCTGCTGAGTCATCAGTTTCCACTTAGCATTAAATTTAACATAATGTCTAGGAATAAAATAAAAATAAGATAACATTACTTTACAAAATTGGGCCATGTGACATACACACCCCCTTAGAATATAACATCGTCCTCGATGTTACTTATTCTTCATCCTTCGAAGTCCCCTAGAATAGAATTGGATATGCATCTTGCATATTACTTTCTAATTCCTAGGTGGCCTCTTTAGAACTAAGGTGCTTCCATTGCACCTTCACTTATATAATGGTGTGGTTCCAAAGTGTAGTTTCCCTCCTGCCGAGGATATAGTTCGGTTCCACTACAAATTCTCCTTCTGGTTCTACCTGTACAACATTCCAATTAACCACATGAGTAGCATCATGAACATATTTCTTTAAAATCAAAATGTGAAAAACATTATGTACTCTTAAGTTAGGTGGTAGTGCTAATTGATAAGCTACTTGACCAATCCTACACAAAATTTCAAATGGACCACAGTAACGAGGTGCCAATTTTGCACAACTCCCCAGCCTCAGAGAGCTCTTCTTGGGCCTTACCTTGATGAACACATATTCACCTACCTGGAACTCCTTTGGAGTTCTTTTCAAGTCTACTTGACTGTTCTGCCAATCTTGTGCCACTTTTAAATTTCCCTGCACTTGTTTCACAATTTTCTCCATTTTTTTCAACAATTCTAGACCTAATACCAATATATCTACTGGATTACTCCAAGATATAGAAGTATTACATTTTCGTCTGTATAAAATTTGAAATGGACTGAATTTAGTTGATGTCTGATAGTTATTATTATACGCAAATTCTACTAGAAGTAAATAGTCCTCCCACTTACCTGGCTGATCTTTCACATACATTCTCAATAAATCTTCCAGTACTTGGTTTACCCTTTCAATTTGTCCATCTGTTTGAGGATGGAAAGAAGTACTGAAGTTCAATTTTGTATTTAATCCTTTAAACAAGGACTTCCAAAAGTTTCCTTTGAACTTAGGATCCCTATCTAAGATTATAACTTTTGGTACTCCATGTAATTGAAAAATCTGCTTTAGAAAAATATCAACTATATTGGTAGCCTTGTAAGTAGTTTTAACATGTATAAAATGAGCTTCCTTACTTAAATTATCAACCACTACCATAATAGAGTCATTCTTATTCTGATTTCTAGGCAGTCCAGTAATAAAGTCTAGACTAATCACTTCCCATTTCCATCTAGGGATAGGTAAAGGCTGTAGCAAACCAGCTGGGTGTTGGTGTTTGGTTTTTACCTGTTGACATTCTAAACACCTTCCAATATATTCAGCTACTTCAGTTTTAAAATTTGGCCAAAAATACTCTTTTCTTAGCATGGATATAGTCTTTTGATAACCTGGATGACCTGAATATGGTGTTTTATGGATTTCATCCAGAATTAACAGCTTGACCTTAGGTATGTTAGGTACATACAGTTTATCTTTATACAGTAAAAACTTTTTTCATTTAAACTGTAACCTTTTATTAAGCTTTTTGTGAGGTTTTCCTTAGCTTTAGCTTGCAATTTCTGATAAATTTCATCTTGCTTCACCCCTTCTTTAAGTTGTTCATCTAAGTCCGAAATGTAAGTGTTAATTGTTGTTGCAAAATTCAGCCTTGCGTTCCTACTTAATGCATCAACAACTTTATTTTCTTTACCTTTTATATGCTAGATTTTAAAATCATACTTGCTTAAGAAAGCTAACCACCTAGCTTGTCTGGCATTTAAATTAGGCTGATCTAAAATATATTTGAATTCTTTATTATCAGTCATTACAACAAATTTTCTGTCAATTAGGTGGTGTCGCCACATCTTTAAGGTGTGTATCATAGTTGCTAGTTCCAGATCATGTGTTGCGTAATTATTTTCATGAATTTTTAACTTTCTAGACTCATAGGAATTAACATGCCCTTCTTGAGTCAAAACACCGCCTAAGCCTTCATTACAAGCATCAGTGCATACTACAAACTCTTTATTAGGATCTGCTATTCTTAAAATAGGTGCACTAGTTAATAAAGTTTTTAACTTCTTAAATCTTTCTTCACATTTCTTGTTCCAGTTGAACTTCTTTCCTTTCTTTTACAAGGAAGTTATCGGATTGGCTATCCTCAAAAAGCCTTCAATGAACCTCCGGTAGTAACTGGTAATGCCCATGAAAGATCTAACATCCGTCACATCTTTAGGAATCGACCAATCTTCGATTGCCCGTATCTTTTCAGGATCTACAAAAATTCCTTCCTTGGTCACTATGTGACCTAAATACTGAATCTTATCCTTAAGGAAGTCACACTTACTAAACTTTGCAAAGAGTTGATGTTCTCCCAACTGTTGCAAAACAATTTTTAGGTGTTCTTTATGTTCTTCTTCGGTTTTTGAATAGATTAGAATGTCGTCGATAAAAACGACCACAAACTTATCTAAATACATATGCATTATGTTGTTCATTAAACACATAAAGACAACTAGGGCGTTAGTAAGCTCGAATGGCATTACAACAAATTCATAGTGACCATATCTTGTTCTAAAGGCTGTCTTGAAGATGTCTTCATCTTTAATCCTCACTTGATGATATCCTGACCTTAAATCTATCTTGGAAAACACCGTGGATCCACGTAGTTGATCAAATAGATCACCTATGCAGGGCAAGGGATATCGATTTTTGATAGTCATCTTGTTTAGCTGACGGTAGTCTATGCATAATCGCATAGTTCTATCTTTCTTTTTAACAAAGATGATAGGTGCCCCCCAAGGAGACACACTTTCCTGAATATACTTTTTATCAATTGACTCTTTTAATTGTAATTTTAACTCATTAAGTTCCAATATGTTAATTCGGAAAGGGGCCTTTGAGCTAGGTACTGCACCGGGTACCAGCACAATGGTGAAATCCAATTCCCTTTTAGGAGGTAATCCCTGAATTTCTTCTGGGAATACATCAAAATATTCTTTTAAAATAGCGATATCTTCTACTTTTAACTTATCTATTTTAATTTTACTTTCCTCATCTGTAATTGTTACAGCGTAAGCTTTACATCCTTTTCTAACAGCTCTTTTAAGTTGTAAATTAGAAATCTGCCTTGCCATAGTTTTTCTAGGAATACCCTTAACATTTACTGGTTGTTCATCACTGTTTAAGCATGTGAAAGTTTTATCGTAATAGTTTAAAATTTCTCTATGTTGTTCTAACCAGTCTATAGCAATCAGAAAATCATATGAGCCAAGTGGCAAAACATTAAGTTTAACAACAGTTTCAAATTTATCCATAAGTAAAGCACATTCTTTCACAAAGCAAGTTACTTTTCTTTTAGCCCCAGTGGCTAACTCAACTAACCATGAATTTTCAAACTTATTGATAGATAACTTACATTTTTCCACTATGTGAGGTGCAATATAAATGAGACTAGCTCCTGGATCAATTAAAATGGTTATAGGGGTCTGATTAATCATACCTTCTACTTCCACCATGGAATTCTGATAATTGGCTTCTCGGTTCTCTAAGGCTGCGTTAATTTTGGGAAAGCTCCTTGCTAGTTCCCCAATGGTCATCTCCTCCTGTATGGTATGAATGTTTCTAACAGTCTTCTTCCAGTTTGGACAGACTAAAGCATAGTGTGGACCATTACACTCCCAGCACTTGACAAGCTCTTTATGCTCAAAACTCTTGGTAAAATTTCCATGATTATTTGCAGTTTCTTTACCCTTAAAATTGTTCTGATTGTTGGGTGTACTATTCCTATTTCCTTGGAAATTCTTGTTGTTAGAATAGTTTTTGGCCTTATTATTCTTGAAATTCCTGTTGGGCACAAAATCCTTCTTCTTAAATTCAGACTGATTATTATTTTTCTTAGCCTTCCAATTCGCCAAGCTTTCTTTCTTCCGATTCTGCTCAAAACAAAAGTTAGCCTTCCTCATAGCTTCCTCCAAAGTATTTGGGCTATCATATTCAATTCTATCTTTAATATGATACGGTAGACAGCTAAGGAATAATTGTACTTTTGGTTTCTCATCTACTAAGTAGGGTACAAACCTAAGTAGACTTAAGGATTTGCTGTTCAGATCCTTCATTATCATTGAACCTAACTTTAGTCCATAAAACTCCTTAGCTCTTTCCTCGTAATACTGCTCAGACAGGAATTTCTTTTTAAAATACTACTTAAAGGTACTCCAGTTAACTTCTTTCTCTTTTATACCCTTAACTCTCTTCAAGTTCTGCCACCAAATATTAGCCTTTCCTGAGAGGTTATATATAGCCATCCTAGCCTTTAACTGGTTACAATAATTATATATTTGGAAGTACTTCTTCATCCCGGACAACCAAGACTCAGCTTCCTCCCCCTTCTCAGTCTCTCCATTAAAGGTTGGTGGTTTTATCTTTTTGAATTCCCCTGGAATTTCCTCATAAGATTTATATTTCCTCTTATTGACGTACAGATCATCATCGCTGCTATCACTAGTAGTATGGTAACTTTGTCGTTCACCAAACACTTCTGATGACGAACTACTTTCAGTTTTTGTATGCTTCATCTTTTTAGATTTTCTTGGATGACTAGCATCTTAAGATTCTGGCCTTCTGCCCCTTCCTTCGGTTTGAAACTTTTCCATTAGGATCTGATTCAGCTCTTCTTGAGCCCTCAGAATCCTTTCATTCTCTTTCTTTAAAGACTCCATTTCAGTTTTCAAATATTTTACAGTCTGTAACAGCTCTGAGGAATTTGTAATTACATCCTCTGGTATAGGATCTCTGGGTAAATTTCTTGTTTCTATAGCTGGAGACTCCTCCTGTGCATACTCTCCCAGCCTTTCCATACTTGCCTGTTAAACCTCAAAAAAAGACAATTCTCTGTTGAATAACATTGGAAAAAAAATGCGTTAGCATAATAATTTAATTTACTATTTTATGAAAGCTAGATGGGCTGCATCAAGGCCTAGTGTTTGAACCTTGTGCTCTGATACCACATGTCATGACCCCAAATTTTCACAAAAAACTAAAATTTTTGAGTTAATAATAAATGCTATAACCTGTGGTTTTACTAACAGCTAACAGTTGGCATAAAAAAAAAAACTATATGTAATTGGTTTCACTAAATTCTAAAATAACTTAACAATTTATTTTTCGCAACAAGATTAAACTCTTTTTGTGTGCTATTTGCTCCAGTTTACTGATTAGTTCTTTTATGTCAGTAGGTGGAATCTTCTTTTAAATCCAGGGCTTACTTAGCATTCGTGCTAACGCAGATGAATATTGTTTCTTACAGGTTTTTACAGGTATGATCGATCGAATATATATTTTTAAAAGATCTATTAGTGTCAGCAGTATTTTGTTTGCAAATTAAAAAGCTTAGAACAATAAGATGCTAAACACTAGACAACTCCTATAAGGTAAAATCATTTGATTTTCATCAGTTGTTCAAATAAACAAGCTTGGAAATAAGTAATGGTAGTACAACATATTTACAACTTTAACACTAGAATCTCAGTTACAAGTATTTCTACTTTAGTCTAAGTAATTTGTAATACTTATAAACATTGTTTTCTTGACAATATTTTTGCAATAATATCTTGTCTTACCTGTACATTTATTATCCCTTAAATTATCTCTATAAGATACTTATAGCATATTATCTTATGAACAGTAAAAACCTTTGAGTGTGGAAACTATGACCATCATACCCTTCTACATGAGCTTATGGTTACCACTACTTTATTCTCAAGTCTAACTCTGTGTTCTACTAACTTTTGAATTTAATAGGATCGTTCCTATTCCAATTATTAGTTGTTATCTCTGTAATTATCTTACTGTTCACTAGACATTTTGCATGAGCATAAAGCCAAGTTGAGTATACTCCCAAGAATTATCAAAGTAATGTCGCATAAACTATGTGACAAAATTTTGTGATAATATCCTTATCTTCAGCTTGTACTACTTCACAGTTTCAATGCTATTTGAGTTATTAGTTCAATTACCTTTCGTAGATAAGCATAATTGATTTGTTCACTGAACATTCAATCTACCAAAAAGTTATTATTATAACATACTTACATCTAGCCTTTACTTCTTTTGCATTATTACAAGATGCTATCTATAAATTTTATACTTGTAATATTCCTAATGCAAAAGAGTTTACTATGCTTTAAGCTATAATTTAACTTGCTACTAGAGACACTATAGTCATGCCCTAGCTAACATACACTCTTTTTATAACTATACAAAAGACTTAAAATTTTAATCTATTTTATAAACAAAACATATATCACATGATTTCATTCTACTCAAAACAATGTTTAGAGTATTGCCGTGCCACCAATATAACGTTATGGTAAAGTTTATTATAAGACTACATTATATCGTTGGTAGCAAGGTTTTATGCTTAAATCCCATCGGGCTTATATATACGTGACACAATGCTTGGTCAACGTAATCCCTCCACGATGATAAACTGCTGATTAGGTTAATATAATACACAGTGCTATTGATTAGTGAATTGATTACAAATTATTGGGTTGTTATTATGGTTTAACCCACGCTGCAATGCACAAATAATTGGTAAAATGTCTCCATGCAGGAACTATAGGACACAAACCTCACTGCATGGATAAATTTGTGGCTACGTGGTTGAATCCTGTCCATGTTTGGAAAATATATAATACTCTGGAAACCTAACACAATGCATTATTGTCTTGCATTTTACGCTGGCTCTAGGGTTGCTTGGCTTGTCTCCCATGGCAGCCTTCATTCTCCTAGTTACCGTTGCCTTGTACCTTGACTCCGTGTTGCCTCCGTTCTCCGGTGAGTGGTTTTGATTGCTGGTTCTTTCTCTGCCAAACGTGGAGTTATCCTTCCTTCTACCTTTGTTTCGCTGCCTGTGAAACCTTCTTCCAAAGCACGTGTAGCTTAGTGATTGATTCAGTTTTCCTTCTCGGCTCTTCGTAGCTCGCTACTGTGTGAGGTTTTGAGGGTTTTTAGGTTCCCCACTGCACCGTATATAGGTGACAGGGCTTGTGAAGCGGTTCACCATACTCCCAGTGACAAGTAATTTGATAAAGAAACTTCCTTTCATTTATTTCAAGTTTTAATATATAAAACTTTCAAGCTTTAGCACGTAAGATAATTTACTGACAGGGGTTTACGCTTGCTGTAGGTGCTCGTTGAAGTGAACCAACCACTTATACTATGAAACGAGAAATTTATACTAAGAACGATAACTCTAGCCATAAAAACAATGATTTTTGCATAAAAAACACCAAAAACACCCCCCAAATAGAAAAGTGTTGATACAAGTATACACAATTTTTTTTTCGGGGTAAAAAATAGAGCCATGGCCTAAACATTACATAGTGTTGTTTACAAAAAATTTAAAATCAACCCCTAAATTGGAAAAAAAAAATTCTTCAAGAAATAAATTACAACTCTTTTGAAACTTGCATATTATACAAAAAAAAAGAAAGTCTTAAATAATTTCACCACACTAACCATATAAAATCAAGGAAATGATGATGCAATTCATATTGAAATCATATATTAGAATGCAATGGTTACTGAGGGCATTGAAATTGCAAGCTATCTCTTATGATTCTAATTGTATTATGTATATGTTCCTCTTAAGTGGACATCCTTAACCTTTCTCCTCTTACTCTCTGTTATCTACACATGTGTATGATGCTATATATAAGAAATATGATTATGTTATATTTAGTGGATTATGGTACCAACACATGTTAACGTGATTATAAAATTATTATGAAAAGTCCATGTATTTTGGATGCCCAATGACCCTTTTAATATTTTCCAAGGGTTTATTCAATAAAAGATAGTGATAGTTAATTTAATATGAAATTATATTTTGTCTTACTACATTTTAAATGCTTGAATGAGAATGCTATTTAGTGATCCAAGTTAGTTTTGAATAAAAACTCTATTTAATATGAAATTATATTGTGTCTTACAACTACATTTTAAATCCATGAATGAGAATGCACAAGTAATCAAACAAAGTTTTAATTAAAACTATATATATAGATTGTAATTAAAAATAGTTTATTTAAGATTTCCTTTAATGTTTTGATAATGATTTATTTTTATTATAATTTTCTAATTTTAACTAATGATTACTATGTAGGTTTTCAAAAGAAAGTAAATCTTGATAGATTCAAATATCTAAAATATTTTGGAAATCCATTAATATATTGAAATAAATATATAAAAACAATCTTAGAGCTAAGTCTTTATCTTAAAAATGAAAAAAATATATAAAACTAAGTCTTTATCTAAAAAATAAAAAATATAAGCTATGCTTTATGTACTTTAATGATGTTTTAAAATTTTACAAACATTCAATAACATTGTAGTAACTTAACTGAATAAGTTTTCTTTAAAGTAAGTTAACCCCATTATATGCTAGAAGAGAATAGTAAAGAGACAACACAGAACAAAAAAAGATCCATGTTCAACAAAATTGTAAAATATTTGTAAGAGACAATGATATTTTGAAAGCCACTTCACTTATTTTTTAATTTAAGCAAAGAAACCTGTTACAGCTACATTGCGGTTGGTATTTGATCTTTTCTTTATTTTCAAAGCAACTTAGCTTATTTTTGAATTTATAAGTATTGCAGCTATTTTTTTATTTTTTTATTATGTAATTATATTCATCATTGAACTTCACATTTCTGTGTGGTCGATTGCTACATATATCTTTTAGAGTAGAAAGAATTGCAGACAGCTAAGACACCGATATGAAGTTGAATGAAACGAATATCTCACCGCTTGGAAAACAAAATTAATTCAAGGATAGGATAAGAACATGCAAAACCTTTATGAAGTGATTTTAATTAAGGCCCAGCCATCGAGTCCCATGTTCTAGCAATTATAATTTGCATCATTTTGTATGAATCGGATTCCCCTTTTGCCAGAATTGAGCTCTTGACCACCAGTGAGAAAACGCCACCGTTATCCTTGAGATCAAGCCACAGGATAGAAAAAACTGGTTATAGGTAGGTGGCATTTGCAAACAGTTGGTAGCGAGTTCAATCCTAGGCCGTCACAAGTAAAGTTACAGAACTGCCCTGCCCCGCATATAGCCTTGAAAAACGATAAAATAAAGAACGCAACACTCTCTTCTATGTCTACAAACTCAGAATTCAACCTAAAAAAGGCAAATAAATTGGCATGCATATAAAGGTTAACACTTCCATTAGCTTCATTGGAAGACAACATGCACACTTTAGCATATCACAAAACAAGTTGAAATTTAGAAGCTTGGAAAAGAAGGAAACGCATACGTACCTCAAGAAGGTGGCGAGATTTGAACTTCATATCGGTGTCTTCGCTGTCTGCAATTATTTCTTTCATATATCTTTTAGATCGTGACTGTTGATCATAGGCCTCTTTCTCATTGACTATGCATTGTCACGTTCAAAGCCGAGCACTTTTTCCGATAGGCATTCCTCATATACCCTTAAATCACATTCATAACTCACTAGGTCTTGTTGGTTGGTCTGCTGGAGGGGAAGAGAGGAGGGAGCGGAGCTCAGCTCCCTCAGGGGCCAAAGCGCCACCCCTCACCCCGAGGGAGCTGAGCTCCGCTCCCTCCTCTCTTCTCCTCCAGCAGACGGTATATCAGGAATGGCTTGTTGGTTGGACATTATATCAGGAATAGCTTGTTGGTTGGACGGTATATCAGGAATGGCTTGACGGCTTAGATTTTAACAGAGAACCCCACAGAAATTATATTGTAGGCAAGGTTACCTGACAGAACAATTAGTACCTTGGCTTGCTTTCGTTGCTAAATTTACAGTAAATGCTCTCAGAAAGTATCTGTAATTAGAGAATGTCGTCAACTATTGAAGAGATTACCAGGAATTTTCTGTCTGCTGGGAAGAGAATATATAAAGTGTACGTCGATTATGGAACCACATCACAGCCGTCCTTTGAGTCAATCTTCGTAGTAGATGAGAAGTATGAAATTGTGGAAGTTTTGGGGTCCGACTCATTCGCATTGGTGTGTTTGGTGACCGATACCTCTAACGGGGAGGAGGGAGTGGATATACCATCTGCTGGAGGAGAAGAGAGGATGGAGCGGAGCTCAGCTCCCTCGGGGGCCAAAGTGCCACCCCTCATGGGCAGCGCGATTCTAGAGAGGATGGAGCAGAGCTCAGCTCCCTCGGGGGCCAAAGTGCCACCCTTCACAGGCAGCGCGATTCTCAGAATCGCGCCGCCCATGAGGGGTGGCACTTTGGCCCCCGAGGGAGCTGAGCTCCGCTCCATCCTCTCTTCTCCTCCAATAGACCAACCTTCTTGTTGAGTTATGAATGTGATTTAAGGGCCATATATTCATGTTGAAGTGCGTCTGCAATGCTGATTCTTTTGCCAGGATGAAAAACAAGCATTTTCTCTAACAAATCGACAGCGCTTTTATTAGCCACATGCTGAAATATTTCCCTCAAAGGAAGCGAAGGAATACAAGGCAACTTAGTTTTGAAAAACAAGAAGCCAGCTTCAGAATCAATGAATTCTAAGAGCTCGTTGTCATTTTCAGGTGGGGAAACTATCTCAGCAATCTTAACTATATTGGCTACATCGTCATTTGAATTTAGGAAACCCAACGACATTGGCCTTCCCAGCAACAGGCCTGTAAAAATGCAACCCAATGACCATATGTCAATAGCTGGGCCGTAATTGGACTGGTCACTCAGGGGGCCTGTAGGGAGTGCTGACAACTTTCAGAGTCATTTCGGGTGCAGCTATTCGAGCCAGACCAAGGTCACATAACTTTTCCCTTTGATTCTGGTTCACCAGGATGTTTGATGGCTTCAGATCTCGGTGCAAAACATCGGTAGCATGCAAATATTGAATACCTCTGAGTATCTGGGAATTCAAACGAATGAGCAGTTAGTTACTATGCAGAATACCTTCAGAAAATGTTCAAATTCCATCTCATATTATCACGTTAAAGTTAGACACATTTTCTCAGCTTCCCTAAGGGAGGCTTAACTGGATTTGTTTGAGCGAAAAAATTAGATCTTCAGGTAAAATAATACGTATTACAAGAATTCCAAGTAGGGAGTCGAGTGGGTTGAGATAGAAAATAAAACTGAAACGAAAATTATTTTGCATTTTGTTAAATAGTTTTGCTTGTAATTCTTTATCTTGATTGTAGATTCCTTCCATCGAACGTGCCGAGGGGATTAGCAATAGAGATAAGCTCACACATTTGATTTGGGGTATACTATAGCTTATGTTTTTTCATTGATAGACAAGGATGAGACAAGTGTATTGTCCAAATTTATTTTATACTAGTCATTCAAAATTCTAAATAAACCATTAATATAAAAAATAACTAGAAGAATATGAGATTAAAAAAAAGAGTATAAAATGTAAATGATAGTTGATAAATATGCATGGATAACTTACAATTGAACTTGTTTAACTATAAGAATACTAAGAATAACAAATATTTTCAAATTGTCTCCCATTCCATAACTCTTTCTCTACCATTTGATTCCTATCTAGGTGATCCAGCCATAAAATATATGAGTGTGCTAGTTTTTAAAATGGTTAAACATATTTAGACTCTAGAGTTCACAGTTCAAGAAATCAAATGTTTATATTTATTGGTGAGTGTGAGTTAATGCTAGTTTTTTTTTTGTTTGCATATTAATCTTGTAACCTTGTAAACAATATGTCATGTAGGAAATTGAATCACCATTCTAAATGTATAAATTTTATTTATTGAAAATTTCTACAACTAACTCAATTTTGATATTTTCTAACAAAGACATTTTATTTTTTCAGCAAATGGTGTGGTATAAGTCTCTATTAGTGTAACTTTTGAATGCCTAAATGATGTAATTAATATATGAAAATTGGAAAATATGTACGTAGCATATAGTACAAGTGGTACACTATTTTTCTAAAATAAAATTAGTACTTTTAAATATTTGTTAAAATTATCCAAGTGAGCACACCTCTAAATTAGTGTAGATGTTAGTGTCTAGTAATATGACATATAGTTTTTTATGAAATGGTTGAAAAAATAAAAAAGTTTTTTTTTTTTGAAAAAAATAGCATTCACATGAAAACATTTGCGTGGATCTAGATGGAAAATGATGGGAACAAATGACATAAGACATGCTAGGAAGGGTTGGATATTGAGAATTGAGCAATGTGCTGGATAATGAAGGTAGAGAATGGTAATGGTGAATGCCTAAATGATATAATTAATATATGAAAATTGGCAAATATGTACATAGCATATACTAACAAGTGCTACACTATTTTTCCAAAATAAAATTAGTACTTTTAAATATTTTTTAAAATTATCCAAGTGAGCACACCTCTAAATTAGTACTTTAACTGTAGCTTTTCAAAGTATTAATGTAATGATCATGGATTAAATTTTTTATATCGTGTAGATGTTAGTGTCTAGTAGTATGACATATAGTTTTTTATGAAACTGTTGAGAAAATAAAAACTTATTTTTTTGAAAAAAATTGCATTTACATGAAAACATTTCCATAGATCTAGATGAGCAATGTGTTGGATAATGAAGGTACATAATGGTAATGAAGGCATTTGAGCAAGAGAATAAACAAAACATGAGATAAGAATGGTTCTTTGCAATGGAATCATGATGCTGAATAAAGGCTTGCTAACTTCCCCCACTATTTAATGATGGAGATTGGGTGAGGCTTGATATATCATGAACTTGTTGTTGAAGTTGCTGCATTTTCCTTTGTTATGTGAGACAAACTAATAAATAAATGATTTCATTAGGTAGATGAGGGTGCTCCCATATCTCTAGGGTTTAGTGAGAGGTAATGGAAGTGCAAGCTAGTTTTCACAAAGTGATCTCGCTTACTATTGAACTAGGAAATTGTTGATGGTGAGAAAAAGGTCAAGGAGGAGGAGACAACAGTAGATGTGGAAGAGGCTTACAAATATATGGTTAAGTGGGTGATAGATGCATGTTTCAGGAATAACATGACATTCTATTGTATCATAAAGGCTTGCAATCTTTATGAAATTTGTAACAGAAAATGGATAGTATCAATTTCAATGTGCCAGTGTGATCCCCTTTCATAACGATATGTCT
>LPNX010152597.1:309884-320096 GCA_001517045.1 Pseudotsuga menziesii | reverse complement strand
AGTGTTTTAAGGCACATAGGAAAGCAAGACTAGGTGAGGTGAATCTGCTTTGTTTCCTCTTCCTCCTCCACTCTTTCCTCCATGCAAAAGCATGTATGAGATGCCATTTGACCACTATTTAGCTTGCCTATGCGCCCTTGCTAATTCGTGGGGTCCTTGATAGATTTGGGATCAGCTTTTTACACCTATGGGGGATTTGCCTATTTTGGGTAAGCCTGCTTTATGCTAGATTTGGATGCTTCCTTATGCATTGGATTTGATCATGTATTCTATATATTCAGCAGCCTATGTTATTACAGGTTTGGCTATTGTACACTCAGTTAATATAATTTTGTGTTACAGCTCCATATTCAGTCTCCATTGTTGATAATTTTGCATGATCAATTGTTAATTGTTGTGGGTGAAATTAATCTACTGCAGGCCTGAATTTCTACAATGTCAAACAGATTGGAATTTTTGTTGGATCTTTACAATCAAGTGAGGGCTTCCTTTTAATCTATATGAAACACGTCATATAATCACATATATTAGTAATGTTTTGAGTTCACATTTTATTTTAGAAATAAAATTTCTATATGTAATATTTTTAATATGTTACTTATAAATATATGGTATAGTTTTTCTTTAATTTATGTGAATTGTCATTTTTTGGAAATTAATATGAAATGGTACCACTTTTATACAAAAAAAACTCTGAAAATCCATTGAAAATGGTTTTACATGTCTTTATTTTCTGGATTTTTTTGCAATTTTGTCAATAAAAATGTCTTATTTTGTCCATAAAATGTCTTATTTTAAAGAAAAAATTGCAAAATGCATATGTTTTTCATTATAAATTTCTTCTAAATATATGTTATTTTGTTAAATCTCTAAAAAAACACTTGAAAATAGGAATTAAAAATATTTTATGACAAAGATGATTCAAAGGCCCAAAAAACTGCCTCAAATTGAAAATGTGTGATACTGGTATCAACCCTTTTTGAAATGGACGTAAAAACAACTACTAAAATTAGGGGAGAGAAAAACAAGAACTCTGTCGAGTTCTCATTTCATAGTATAAGTGGTTAAGCTTGTACAGGGATAAGAAGACAACCCTTGCAATGGTCGTGGCTCGTGGCTCAAACTCGGGTAAGCCCCATGGTCTGAAAGATGGGTTCTCCCTTATTTACAGTTGGGGTGGTCATTGGACTCGCCTAGGGTTTGAATACCCTTTCTCGTCTTGCCACGAGTTATGTTATGCTTTTACTGTTTTACAGGTTGTTTGGAAGAATGTTTACATTCAAACCCTTGATAGGGTGGATGCAATTTGTAAAGTGTAGAGTACTTGTCGAAGCTTGGCTTCGCAGTCGATTTAGGTTGTAAATTTTGCAAAGGTAGCTTCGCTGCGACTTGTTTTGGTTGTAAGGAGCTTATGTTGCACTCTTTATAATTTAGGGTTTTTACCCTTCCTAACTATTAAACAAGTTTAACTCGGTTGAGTATTTTATAAGGGTTATATATATATATAATTTTGAAGGCCGATACTCACAGTCGTGATGTAAATCTTGTTTATTTAATGAAATTCACAGGTTAGGGTTTGACCTATAAAAACCTTGTTTGGTTTATATTACTCTTATGATAATAATTACATTGTTTCTCTATTTTAATCTATCTGTCCTTAAAGGACTAAGAGTGGATTATTTTACTATTTAATGATGATTACACAATTGATACAAATTTGGTTATTATGTATGTAGTTGTAATGTAATAGTTTTTAAGGGTTTGAACACCGACATTTAGATATATACTATTATGAATAGACTCTGATTCTTTTTTTAAATGCATTTACACCTGTTAATCAATAATGTAGTTTATCTTTGTTACATAACAATTTTAGTCAATAGTTTTAAAAGAATTAACCTGTGTATAACCTAGGTTACTACAGTACTAAAAATATTTATAATTTATGCTCAGAACATGAGCTAGGGTTTACTCCTTTTTAACTTAAATAGGATATTGATTCCTGTATTATTATCTTGTAATTTTTATTACTATTGTACAGTTTTTCTTCAGTTTGTTCTATAAATTATTAACATATAATTGTCACTATTTAAGGATAATAATAATATTATTTATATTTATAATACTATTATTTAAGTATAACTTATATTCTTAAGTTTATGTTGTTTCTTATTTGTATAGTGATTACGACTAAAAGAAGTCTATAATATTTGTGTTAGTTAATTCAATTATATTTGTAGACTTACTTTAGAGAACAAAAATAAAAGAACCTTCTTACCTATCAGTATTCTTTATAATTATACTGTCTACAAAGGTATAAGAATAGTTTATAATATTAACTTAAAACCCTAAGTTACTACTGTCCTTTAGCTATTAAAACTAAGAAAGGATTACTGTAACCTTTATCATATTATTAACTATAGTTAAGATAGATGCAAGAAGATTAGTTGTCACTAATAGAAGAAGAAAAGCTATCAGTATTATTTGCATATCTTTTCATAACATAAACTATTAACTTTCAACTGATAAAACTAATTCTTCTATTTTCAATGTAAAACTACAGTTTATGGAAATAGAAACTGTGTAGAAAATAATTTATAAAGTTAAACATACTAATGTCAATCAGTAATATGAGTATTGTTCTATACTAACATGCTATTTACACAGTTTATTTCTGATAACATGTCTGCAAAACAAATTAATAATCTTTCTAGAAAACAACTATCTACTAAGAAGTAACATTTCATTACTCTAAAAACATAAATATTCGATTCATTTATATTCCTATCATACTTCATTTACTTAAACAAACTACCTATGCTGGAGTATGATCTGGATTACTCCAGATGGGGAAAAACACGGGTAGGATTTGTCTTTTATCACAGTACAGATTCAGTCTAGAATAACTAAGAGATTTCAACACATCATAACATAACAACATTCATTAATTGCTCAGACACAGAGATAAACTATAACACAGAAATTAAAAGATAATGGAACCCATCTTTAAAGCTGGACAACAACAGCAATGGGAGGCTGTTCCTCCCTACTAACTTCTGGAGAGTGCTCAAACAGTGACTTCTCAGGACCCCCAAGCCTATTCTGGTCTGCTTGGCTGGAACTAGGTGGACCAATCAACAAGGTACCAGTCCTGAGACTCAATACCAACTCTGCATACTGCAGTAAGATCTTTCAGCTGCAAAGCTGTACTAGATCAACTTCCTGCAGTTTACCCCTCAAACACCATCCTTCCAATTTCCCTTTCCCAATGAATTCCTTGAAGTGCATTCACCTGAATGATTCTTCTCCTAGAATGAGCAGCCTCAGCTCTCTACATTGGGCATTTTTAATAAGATTGCCTAGGTCTTTTTGGGTTAGTTGTCATTAATTGAGCCACCTGCTATGATCTCACTTTCTTGGGGGATCATGACCCCAAATGTAGGGAAGTTTCCACCTGCACTAGTACAAAAGAGTGGATTTTTCCACGGAGGTTTTCCATGTTTCTTACTTTTTGGTATAAAATCCGATGTAACAGGAACGAGGCGTCGTTGTATCCACGCCTAGCCGTCGCTATATCCACGCCTAGACTCTTAGACGTCTCTGTATCCATGCCTAAACTCTTGGACATCGATGTATCCATGCCTGACCGTCTCTATAGCGACGGCATGGTCTTTTGTTGACTTTTTACAATGGTCAAGGCGTGGATACAGCGACGGCATAAACTGTATCCATGGCCAAGAGTTTAGGCGTGGTTATGTTTGTTTTTTTTGTGAATTTTGTTCAGCGTGGTTATGTTTTTTTTTTTTTGTGAATTTTGTATGCTGGGAATGAGCATGTGAATGATTTGATTTGAGAAATATATCTTTCAGGGTATTCAGATCCGAGTCGGGACCTCAAATAACCGGCCATGGATGATCTTTCAAGCCCGAAACAGCGTCTCTCATGGAGGAAAATCAGTACATCAGAGCTGAAAACACATGATAAGGAAGGAGATCTGTGGATTTCAATAAGTGGGAAGGTTTATGATGTTAGTAAGTGGTTATACAAGCATCCTGGAGGGGATCTGCCTCTTTTGAATCTGGCAGGCCAGGATGTGACGGATGCATTCGTTGCCTATCATCCGAGCTCCGCGTGGAAGGATTTAGATCAGTTTATGATTGGCATTCATGAAGATTACGAGGTTTTTGAGGTTTCTAAGGATTATCAGAAGCTTCTGGGGGGGTTGAAGAAGGCTGGGCTCTTCAAGGGGCCTCTGTTAGTTTATTTTTTGATAGGTTTATGGATGATGGAAATGCTGGCTTTGTGTGTAGTGGGTGTGTTGTTCTATGAAGGGTTTTGGCTTCATGCTAGCTGTGGGGTTTTGTTGGGGGCTGTGTGGATTCATAGTGGATGGGTTGGGCACGATTCGGCTCACTATGGGCTTGTGGGTCATAAGACAATCGATAGGATTATTCAATTGGTGGCTGGTGTTAACACCATTATTTAACAAAGGGGATAAAAAACCATGGTGGAGGAGAAACAACAAGTGTTTGACAAACTTTGGTTAAAGGATATAGTGTAAAAATGGGACTATAGGCAAAAGGGCGATTAAGTCAACGAAGAACCTAAGCCACGATGGAAGAAGGAAGAAAATCAATGGCTGATATTCTCTCTGTTCCTCAGAGATGCAAGGAAGATAAAAGTTTTTTCGGGCGCTTATCGAGCGCATAGATCAGCGGCCATCAAATTGTTTCGAGCAGATCCACGGTCTATATCCAATCCGCTTTGTGAAGTTGCATCTTGGTTAAAGTAATATAGTCCGGCGGAATCAGGTACATGCTACTCAATCCAATGGCGGAGAGGTGAGGTCAGATCACATCCACGATCGAGATTGATTCCAGAACCAGAACCTGTACGACTGATAAACCTAAAGCACCCAATGGAATGAGTTATCCAGTGATCGATCTGACGATTGAAAATCAAAGTGAATCAAATCAACGGCTATCAGGATTTTTGGAGAGTGAACTTACGCAGGGGATAATTCTGAAGTGCCCAGCGAAATTTGGTATGTGGCATATGATCTCACGGTGGAAAGTTAAAGGCGTATCACATCAACGACTGTGGATGATTCCAGAGCTGAAAGTTGTACGATGGTTAAAGTGACGGAGCCTAACGGAATTTGGTACGTGTCACCCGATCCAACGGCTCACGAATAAAGGCGGGTCGCATCTACGGCTATGAGGGATTCCGGAACATGAAGTTGCACGAGGAATAGCGTCGGGAAGCTCAGTGGATTGGATATCTCTTTCCCAATCTGACGGCAGGTGATAAAAGGCGATTTCATCGACGATGGGAGATCATTCTGGGATGGATACTGGCACGTTGTTTATCACCAAGATGCCTGGCGGAATGAGGTACATGGCACGTGATCCAAAGGCCATAATTTAAAGAGAAATCAGACCTAGGGTCTTGAATGAAGCTGGAAAATAGAAGTGCACGGCAATTAAGAATAGATGGTGGTTGCAAAAAATAAATACTGTCCACGTGGCAAATTGCGTGGTTCTATAAAGGCATGGTTGACCTCTCCAATGATTATTTTATTTGCCCGGGACCTGGCGAAAAGGACTTGGTGATTTGGTAGCTTCCATTTTTCAGTTTTAGGCACGCTCCGAGCACACGCCTCCACAGTAAGCCAGGTAGGACTTGAACCCTGTAACTCATTCGTCCAATTACCATTGTAAATTAAGTAATGGACCAAGGGAGAGAGATTCGAGTGTCTGGTCAGGTCATGGATGACAGAGAGGAATTTTTAGTAGACAGACACAGGGGCATGTACAACCCCTTCCTATCCATAGGGAGCGTGTCCGGCAGTAAAGAGAAGTTGTGGTCTTATTACTCACAGGGGAATGATGTTCTGAATGTATGCAAGTCTTTTTTGTATCACTTCGCCCTTGAGCAAACCCTCCACTTCCCGGAATTTTCTGAGTGGTGTGCGGTGAACTATTCTCCCTCTTAGAGGGTTATTCTAAGTCAGTTCGCGTCCAAAATACTGTGTAAAATTGATGCTTTAGTCGCCAGAGAAAACCTTAGTCTGCCCGAAAATTACTCTGTAAATCGTGAGTCTGTAAATGAATCTGTCCTTGCTGAATTTTTCAAAAATTGTGAAAGTGAAAGTCACTGTCAATTCTTGTCAAGTATCCTGAAGGAAGGTTAGTCCCTTGAAGGCCTTTTCTTGCCTTATCCCTTACACATTTTTAGGACTGAAGTGCAATTGGTAATGTCTCTGGTCTGTCAAGTGTTAGGTCTGGATGACAATTGTCATGTAGGTGATGTCATCCTTGGTTTCTTATTAAGAATAAATTCTTTAAGCCCCGAGTCCCAGTCAGTCCATGTGCTTAATTTAGATGAATACCTTGCCGAAACAATCCACCTTCAGTTGACTGAGTTTCCAAAGGTCCAGTTCTTTAGGTTTCAAACATACTTTCTTAACATGCTATTATGCTCTAATGTTACTGAATTGAAATTCTTAAGTACTCTATGCTCTTCTGATTTGGCCAAGCAAATCAACATGTTCGAATTTGCTAATTCGATCATGTCTGAAATGTACAAAATGTTATTCGATGAGGACCTGCCCCGTGTTCTTGACGAGATGAGATGCCTAATGCAGTCTTCAATCGAAGATCGGGTG
Source organism: Pseudotsuga menziesii (assembly GCA_001517045.1). Classification (NCBI taxonomy): domain Eukaryota; kingdom Viridiplantae; phylum Streptophyta; class Pinopsida; order Pinales; family Pinaceae; genus Pseudotsuga; species Pseudotsuga menziesii. The sequence continues at coordinate 313,429 of LPNX010152597.1, read as the reverse complement.
GGTGACTGGTTCCTGTACAGAGGTTACACAGTGTTAAGAGTATATGGGTTTACTGCTCAGCCTTATAGGCTACCCTCCTTCTTGACCCCAAGGATCTTCGCACTAGAGTTCATGAGGCAGAGATTGCTGTTTGAGGAAGAGCACTTTGCTGCTTTCAAAAAATCTTCAAACATTAAATTTCCACTTAAAGTTGGCCCTTTCATTTTTAAAGGTAAAGGCGCCCTGGCTTTTATAGAAAAGTTGTTGGAGAATATGGATTTCATAAAAGATGTAAATATGAATTACGACCCCCACCATGTGATCTCATTGAGAAAACAGGCCAACAAGAATAAACCATTTGAGCATCAGGCTATCGATGGGTTAGCTGAAATGGCCAATTTTCCGCAGTGTACTGACAGGTCAAATTCCAATGAGGAGACATATACTATACCTGTCACAGCGACCCAAATAACTGAAGGTGCTGGTATTGTGGTCAAGAGGAGTTTGTCTGAAGCTGAGAGTATGGATGTAGACGAAGAGGGGCCCCATAAAAGGGCAAAGCTACTTGAAAGTGGTGAAATTGTAGATGAGGAAGTTTCTGATGGTTCCAAAAGGGTTGCCCTAGTTCCCATGAAAGCGGTGCAAGTAATTCAATTCTCTTTTGAAAATGTGGAGGGGGATGTAGACAGTTCGGAATTATGCCACGTGTTTAAGTCGAAGGAAGAGCTCAAAGCCAGCTACATGGAGAAGAGGAAATAGTCTATGGAGGAGACAAGAAATTTGCTCCCGAGGGTGGGAAGTTTGTACAGTTCAAAAACCTCTCTAGTCTCTGCTAGAGATGCTGAGAGGAATACTTTTAAAATGGCTATAGTAAGCGACAAGAAGATGTCTGAAATGGAGATCCAGCTAGACAAAATCAGCACTCCAGATAAAATTCAATTTCACAAACAGACCAGCGATATCATCTACTCAGACTTACTACAAGCCATGGTGAGGATTAATAAATTGGAAGTTTTGATAGATAAACTAGAAATTCAATTGAAACATGAGAGGGTGGAAAATAAAGCAAATGTTGTTCATATTAGAAAGCTGCAAACAGACATTGCTAGTTCAGACAGCACCCAGGAAGTCAAGAGGATGTTACAGGAAAAGGACAATGCACTCCAGGTCCTGAAAAAGAAGCTGAAGATCCCACGTGCTGAACATGTTCAGTCATCTGAGTTACTAGATCTCCAAGAAGAGAAGGATAAAGTCCATCAAGAAATGATGGAGTATAAAGGAAGAGCTAGGGAGCTACAGGAAGAAAAAGAGAAGTGGGAAGCCGAAAGGGAGGAACTGTTATCCCAAATCTCCTTGATGAAAAAAGATCAGAATGAAGAGAAGGAGATTATGGAAGAGTTAATGAGCCAGACTCCCACCGGCGAGGACTTGTCTATTGTAAATATCCAGAAGCCATTAGATGATTTCTCTACTGATGATTTGTTGGTGCCAATGTCCCAGGTGAGTTTGAAAGAAGAAGCAATCAAAGATTTGAAAGTAGAGAATGAAAAGATGAAAGCTGAATTGGCCAAAGTAAGTGAAAGCAAAAAACAAATACTGCAGGACAGGAATCAATTACAAAAGAAATTCAATGAGCTAAAAGAGAAATGCATTGGGAAAGGCCCTCTTCAGGGGGCAAAACATATCATTTGGGATACCTTGTGTATAGAGATTACCAAGTTCCGGCACTATCTAAATTTTATTGATGATTTGAATATAATGATAAATTTGGCTCACCAGAGATTAAAACTGGTAAACGAACATATGGAGAAAAGACCTCTTGCTACAGCTCAGAACACACTGAATTTTCTAAATTCACTGTCATATCAGAAGTTGCACGAATTGAGCATAAAGGACAGAGTATCAATAGTGATGTGGGCAAAGAGAATCATCCATAAGCATCACTTAATCAAAACGGTCCAAGATAAATCAGAAGGATTGCTTCTGCAGGTTAATAATTTTAAACGGGAATTTAAAGAGCTGTTCGAGGATGGATTGCCTTCTTTCTGGGATGGAGAGGGGCGGATGTTCTCATAGCAACATTATCATAACCTGCTTGTTCAGTGCCACATGGACCACTCCAAATTCAATGATTTGGAGAAAAGCCTGATAGGGAAGACCATTGTGGATATGCTCACAGAAGATTTTGAGATTCTACAGAAGTTCACCATCATCAGAAGCAGATTGCCCAAAAAGTCCTATGAAGCATATATGGAGCTCGAGGTCTGAATTCAGGAAATGATAGAGTGTGACACCCCAAATTCATAGAAGTGGAAAGCCATGGAGCGGTTTGGAAAGACAAAGTATATTCTCCATCCCTAGAAACAGGTGTCATGCACTGAAGAGCTGATGGGGCAAAGACATGGAGCTAATGGGCGAAAGTTTGTTATCAAGTTGATTTGTACTCTATTATCTGTTAGGATTGGAGTTGTAACAAACTTCCTAGGGGTTAGGAATTCAATTGCAAACTCTAAATTAAGCCGATCATTTTGTTATTAATCGTCTTGTTGGAAGACTTATCATTTTATGTAAAAATATGTGTCTTTTTTAAGAGATGGGGGTTGGAACCCATCGGGTGGTCAATAATTTTGGAGAACATATCTGTTTTTGAAATAACAAAGTGAATGCATGAGAGTTTTTGTCAGAGATTCATGTGTCGTTGATATTGCAATCTGTGCCTCTTTCTTTATGTGATTGTATTTCCCTTGTGTAATACTCCATTTTGTTTCTTCCTCGTATCTGGAATATAGCGTTAGATGATTGGAATTCATGTGTTTATGCTCTGATCATCATTTCAGATATTATATGATTCTTTCTGCTAAAGTTGATATAGAACTCATCCTTGTTGATGCTCTGTATTAATGGGTTGTTTCTTCATCTCTTCTGTTCCACCTGAATCAATTTGAATGACTGTGATGATGTGATTACCTTGCCTTTGATGAATATCATGTATATGTCTTTGTGGTATCTTTATATTGTATATGACTCCATGCCCAATGGTTATGTGATTGTTTCAGCCAAATACATAAATATTTGAATGTTATTTTATATCTGGTTTTGTTAAATCTGGTCCTGTTAAATCTTTATTGAGAGATCCCTCTCTGGAAGAAAATATCAGTTTCTTCCTGAAGTGGTTTTGCTGTTACCTTGGAGTTTACCTTTTACAACCTAGGTACATTCTGAGTCATAACAAACTGGCGCCGTTGCCGGGGACAAAAGTGCTTATCTGCCCCAGGAGAACGACAAGGATTAAGAAAGATTTCTGTGGGAAAACAGGAATTTCAAAAGGAAAAGAAGGTTGTATATTTTCCCTGGCGACTTCATTGTGAAATCGGTTCAGAATTCAAGAACGACATTCTGGCTTCAAGAAGACATACACGAGGTAACTCTTATACCGAAATTATGAAAAGTTTTGAGGATGCAGAAAAGTTGTTTAAGAGAAAAAATAAAGAGAAGTTAGATTTTCCTTTGTTCGGCCCATCATCGTCACCAGATTCTCATATTAATCCAGCATGGGAAGTCAATAC
>LPNX010152597.1:274968-309819 GCA_001517045.1 Pseudotsuga menziesii | reverse complement strand
TGCGCAAACCCTGTTGAGAACTAGATCTGAACCCGACCTCCAAAATACTGAGTTCATTCCTTGTAGGTTGAAAGCTAGATCTGAATCCGACCTCAAAAATACTAAGATCCATCCTCACACGTTAGAATCCTACCTGTTAGATTCCCTCTGGAAGGACTTGCAATGAGCACCTAAAGCTGAAACAACTGCCTCCGAACATTCTCAAAGTATTTTAGTTCCTGTGAACCCATCCAGACCAATGGCCGCTAGATTTGCTCCCTTGCGTTTGCCGGCTGTATTACATGATCTCCCCCAAAATTATTCTCAGAGAATTTCTTTATTTGATCGGGAAGGTGATATAACTGCAAAACAGCATGTTGCCAAGTTTGAAGATTTCATTGACTTGGAAGCAGTTGACTATCCTGATGTCAAACTGCGATTATTTGCCCAAAGTTTGTCTGGGGAGGTAAAGAAGTGGTTTAAGGACTTGGCTAATGGATCTATAGCAAATTTTCAGGCCTTTCAAAATGCCTTTCTGGACAGGTGGGACGATAAACAGAGCCCTCTGCAGCTTTTATCTCAGTACAATGGTCTCAAAAAGGGGGGTTTTGAGTCTGTTCATGAATTTTCAAGCAGATTCATGAGGGCTTACAACTCTATTCCAGAAGATATAAAGCCTTCTCCTGCAGCTGCTAAACTGCATTATGCTGGAGCTTTTGATAATGATTTTGCATTTTCATTGCGAGAAAGGAAATCGGCAACTCTTAATGCCATGTTTACCGATGCCCTAGAAGTGGAAGCTAACATGATGGCTAGTGGGAAGATGAAACATAGAGACATGGACAGGAGGAGAAAGGAAGAAAATGTGCCTTCTACTTCATATTCTTCCGCTGATGTTAAATTTGAGACGATGTTGAAAACTATGGAAAAGTTGATGGATAGGTTAACCATGGATACTAGGCCTTTCAACAGGGAGCAAGGGGAGCCCCAATCAGGAATCCAAATTTTAGAAGGCCAAATCCCCCTGTTCCTCCCTAGAATAGATAGAGAAATCCAAGAAACCAAGAAGAACAGCCTATTCGTCCACCTTTCCCTGAAAATTATGTTGGTGATGAAGAAGATCCACCTGAAAATGAGATTCATCTGTTTGGAGAATAGGATTCAGAAATATAGCTTACTGAAGAAGAACATAATATGTTTGCGCAGGAAGTTACAAATGAAGAATTTGAAAATGAGCTATATCAGAGAGGTTATTTACATGCAATGGATGATGTGCAAAGGAAAATGAGACTGAGGAATAGGGATGTCCCCATAAATAAAAGGAAGGCAAACCCAAATCAGCCTTCCTCTAGTTCTTTAAATGGAGAAAAGGGGAAAGGACTACAAAAAGAACCCTTTGTGAGTAAAGAGGTTGAAAATGATATACAAAGGGATAAAATAATAAAGAAGGCGACTCCGATTGATGTGGAAAAGATTGGTGCTGGTTTTAACTTACAAAACGAGCTTTCAAAACTAAAAATCTCTGTTCCATTTAATGAATTATTGAGAAACACTGAATACAAAGATACTATCACCAAAATGATAAAAAACCAAGGAGAATGGCAGTCAGACATTTTAGAATTGAATGATGATAATCCTGCTATTTCATTTGGACCAAAAGTTGAAAACTTATAAGGTGAAGAGGTTCCTCCTTTCTATTTAAGTCTAAATGTGCATGACAAAGTGGTCCACAATGCTATGTTGGATTCAGGGGCATCCCATAATCTAATGCCTAAAGGAGTCGTGGAAATTCTGGGATTAGAGGTGACTAGACCCTATAAGGATTTATACTCATTTGATTCTAAGAGAGTAAAATGCCTTGGTTTGATTAAAGACATGGTGGTGACCCTGAATAAATTGCCATCTAAAACTATAGTCATGGATGTGGTGGTAGCAGATATTCCACCACAATTTGGGGTATTGCTGTCAAGATCTTGGACCTCCAAGCTGAAAGGTAGTTTACAGATGGACATGTCATATGCAACGATTCCTTATCCAGATGGGAGCAGAAGGTTATATAGTGAAAAAACAACTCCCTATGTGGTTAGCAGTCAAGACAAACCTGAAATCCACCACATATATGTTGTTGATACTGATTTGGGCTCTTCCATTTTCTTTAATGAGGCTGTCCCACATGAGGTAGAGAAGACATTGCAGGAGAAGTCTGAAGAAAATGATGAGAAAGAAGTTTTGGAACAGGAAGCTTCGGAAGCAAAGCAGAAAAAAGAAGGCCAATGGATCATGTACTTTGATGGGTTTGTTGCAAAGGTTGGTGTTAGGGCTGGTGTATACATAATTTCTCCTATTCATGACTTCAAAGATTTATCATACAAATTGCTATTTGAATGCACAAATAATGTAGCAGAGTATGAGGCTTTGTTATTAGGATTACATGCTTTGAAAGATTTGGGGGCTCAAAGAGTCAGGATCCTGGGAGATTCTGAGTTGGTGATAAACCAGGTAAATGAGAGTTATCAAACCAGGCATCCTCAGATGAGGGCTTACAGAAATGAAGTATGGGATATGCTTGGTAATTTCTTCACAGAGCATACAATTCAGGTCGTTCCCAGGGTTGACAATTTGGTGGCTGATTCTTTAGCAGTGTCTGCTGGAAGATTTGAGACCCCAATGACTAGTCAAAAGGAATACCAGGTGGAGATTTTGAACAGACCTTCTATCCCTGACAATTCCAAATACTGGCAGGTGTTTGAAGATGATATGCAGATCCGAAGATTTCTAGAGTTATCAGGGGAATTTGTGAATACTCATTTTGACAATGAAGATGATAATGATGGGACCCTTGGAGATGATGAAGAAATTGAATCAGAAGAAGATGCTAAGAAGTTAAGGAATACCTTAGGAGGTAAGGATATCATCCAGCTGAAAAATAATTTCATACCAAGAGGCTTGATCCCTTTAGAAAGGATCTTTGATCAAAATGATGTTGCGAAGAACCACAAAGTGAAACCTGTTGGTGATTCCATTGAAGATAAAAATATTGGCACTGAGGAAAATCCTAAAATCCTAAAATTATCCAAGAAGCTGCCAGAAAGAGAGAAAGAGGAGTATGTAAAGTTGATGAAAAAATATACAGATGTGTTTGCTTGGAGTTATGAAGACCTCAAAGAATATGATACATCTATCATACAACACACAATTCCTATAAAGCCTGGGGAGAATCCTTTTAAACAGAAGCTCAGGAGGATCAATCCTAAGCTGCTCCCTGTCATTGAGAAGGAAATAAAGAAGTTATTTGATGCCAAGATCATTGTGACACTCATATTTTCTAGATGGGTTGCGAATTTGGTCCCTGTCAGGAAGAAGAATGGAGAGATAAGACTGTGCATAGACTTCCACAATTTGAATAAGGTCTCCATGAAAGACAACTATCCTCTGCCCAAGATGGATCATATACTGCAGCAAGTGGTGGGAGCTGAAAGGATTTCGATGCTGGATGGTTTTTCTGGGTATAATCAGATCAAAGTGCTGCCAGAAGATCAGGAGAAAACACACCATGGGGGACTTTCATGTATGCGAAGATGACTTTTGGTTTGATGAATGCAGGCGCCACTTTCCAGCGAGCTATGGACATTGCCTTTGCAGGAGAAATTGGAAGTTTCGTGGTAATTTATATGGATGATATCACAGTCTACTCAAAGTCTGACAGAGAACATCTGCATCATTTGGAGAAGGTCTTCATGAAGTGTAGGAGGTATGGCATATCTTTGAACCCTAAGAAGTCTAATTTTGCACTAGAAGAAGGAAAGTTGCTAGGCCATATAATATCCAAGGATGGCATAAAGATTGATCCTGAAAGAGTAAGTGCAATTATAAGGGTAGGAGAACCCAGAAGCAAAAAGGAGATACAATGATTTCTGGGACAGGTAAATTTCTTGGGGAGATTTGTACCAAGCTTTGCTGAGATTTTGATGAATATTACGAATATGTTGAAGAAAGGTCAAGAAATAAAGTGGAGTACAAAAGCTAAGGAGTCATTTCGGGAGATCAAGAAGGAAATTTCAGAAGCTCCTGTTTTGATAAGTCCATATTTCGCCAAAGATTTTTCAGTATTCTCATATGCTTCGGAACATACCATAGCAGCAGTATTATTGCAGAAAAATGATGAAAATTTGGAACAACCCATAGAATTTTTCAGTAAAATGCTACGGGATGGGGAACTGAAATATGACATCATGGAAAAGCAGGCCTATGCTTTAATTAAAGCATTAAAGGATTTCAGAGTGTATGTTTTGCATTCCCATGTAATTGCAAGTGTTCCAACCGCGGCAGTAAAAGCAATTTTGACTCAACCAGACCCCAAAGGCAGGAGGGCGAGATGGATAGCTAAATTATTGGAATATGATATAGAAATAAAACCCACGAAGATGGTTAAAGGACAAGGGTTAGCAAAGATGATGACAAACTCAAATTGTGAATCTTTACAAATCAATTTTTTAACTCACCAGTCTGATCAGTTGGACACAGAGATAGAAGTGATGGCTGATTTTGTGGCCTCTCCATGGTATTTTGGTATTGTATATGTCCTCCGAAATTTGCAAGCACCAGAAGGATTAAGTAAATCGAGAGTAAGATCTGTAAAGTTGAAGTCGGCTAAATTCTGTATCATAAATAAATATCTTTATTGGAAAGATCCTGGAGGAGTTCTACTAAATTGTCTGTTGGAAGATGAAGCCCAGCAAGTTACCAGAGAATTTCACCAGGGAGACTGCAGGGGACATCATTCTTGGAAGGTCACTGCAAACAAAATCCTGAGAGCTGGTTATTATTGGCCTACGTTATTCTCAGATGTGTATAAAGAAATCAGCAAATGTCATCAATGCCAAATTTTCGACGGTAAGAGAAAGGTACTGTCTCTCCCTCTGAATCCAATAACAGTTGAGGCTCCTTTCCAGCAATGGGGTTTGGATTTCATTGGTGAAATAAACCCCAATTCATCAGGTCAGCACAGGTGGATCTTGATAGCTACAGACTATTTTACTAAATGGATAGAAGGAATTCCTACTAGGAGGGCCACTGAAAATGTGATCATGGATTTTCTTGAAGAAAATATATTGGCTCGATTCGGGTGTCCAAAAAGGATAGTAACAGACAACGTAGCTGCTTTCAAATCTAGGAAGATGATTAACTTTTGTCATAAGTATCATATAAGCCTCAATCACTCAACTGCATATTACCCTCAAGGAAATGGATTAGCTGAATCTTCAAATAAAATCCTGGTGAGGATCATAAAAAAGCTGTTGGAAGATAATAAGAGGTCCTGGCACACCAAACTAAAATATGCTCTATGGGCTGACAGGATTAGTACCAAAAGAGCAATCGGCATGTCTCCATTCCAACTGGTATATGGTGCTGAAGTAATTTTTCCAACATCATTAGGGGTACCAGTTATGAGATATTTCCAGGATAAGCAAGAAGAACCAAATCACATACAGCGAAGGATAAATCAGATCATTGAGCTAGAAGAACGAAGAAGTATGGCTTACGACAAAGTGCAGTCACATCAGGAGAAAATGAAGAATACTTTTGACCGAAGAATCAAGGAAGAGTAGTTTCAGATTGGTGACCTGGTGTTGAAGTGGGATGCTCCCAATGAAGACAAGCATGGAAATTTTGACCCTATGTGGGTAGGACCTTATGTTGTTACTGGATACAGAGGACAAAATGCATTTTTGCTGGAATATACAAATGGGGTTGTTCTGGAGAGTAACCCTGTAAATGGAAGATATCTGAAGCATTACCTGTCCTGAAGAGGAAGGTAAAATTTGTATCATAAATTGTACATACTTATTTTTATTTACAAATAAATATGGATGGTAAGCCGAGTGTATTTGAAAGCTCGTAGTGAAAGATCTAAAGTTCAGGAGGCATACCACTCCTTTTCTAAAAATATATAAAAATGATATATTTGCAAAAAACAAAAGATGGGTTTTTGAGAAGTTATTACGTAAAATAAAAAAGCAAGCACCTGGTCTACGAGTTCTTTGATACCTCGCAGGGAGGATATCATCCCTAGATGGAGCCAGCTATTAACACCATTATTTAACAAAGGGGATAAAAAACCATGGTGGAGGAGAAACAACAAGTGTTTGACAAACTTTAGTTAAAGGATATAGTGTAAAAATGGGACTATAGGAAAAAGGGTGATTAAGTCAACGAAGATCCTAAGCCATGATGGAAGAAGGAAGAAAATCAATGGCTGATATTCTCTCTGCTCCTCAGAGATGCAAGGAAGATAAAAGTTTTTCCGGGCGCTTATTGGGCGCACGGATCAGCGACGATCAAATTGTTTCGGGCAGATCCACGGTCTATATCCATTCCGCTTCGTGAAGTTGCATCTTGGTTAAAGTAATACAGTCCGGCGGAATCGGGTACATGCTACTCAATCCAATGGCAGAGAGGTGAGGTCAGATCACATCCACAGTTGAGATTGATTCCAGAACCAGAACCTACACGACTGATAAACCTAAAGCACCCAGCGGAATGAGTTATCAAGTGATCAATCTGACGGTTGAAAATCAAAGTGAATCAGATCAACAGCTATCAGGATTTCCAGAGAGTAAACTTGCGCGGGGGATAATTCTGAAGTGCCTAGTGAAATTTGGTACGTGGCATATGATCCGACGATGGAAATTTAAAGGCGTATCACATCAACGGCTGTGGATGATTCCAGAGCTGAAAGCTGCACGACGGTTAAAGTGATGGAGCCCAGCGAAATTAGGTACGTGTCACCTGATCCAACGGCTCACAAATAAAGGCGGGTCACATATACAGTTGTGAGGGATTCTAGAACATGAATTTGCACGAGGAATAGCATCAGGAAGCTCAGCGGATTTGGATATCTCTTTCCCGATCTGACGGCGGGTGATAAAAGGCTATTTCATCAATGGTGGGAGATCATTCCGGGATGGAGACTGGCACGTTGTTTATCACCAAGATGCCTGGCAGAACGAGGTACATGGCACACGATCCAAAGGCCATAAATTAAAGAGAAATCGGATCTAGGGTCTTGAATGAAGCTGAAAAATAGAAGTGCACGGTAGTTAAGAATAGATGGTGGTTGCGGAAAATAAATACTGTCCACGTGGCGAATTGCGTGGTTCTATAAAGGCAAGGTTGACCTCTCCAATGATTATTTTATTTGCTCGGGACCCAGTGAAAAGGACTTGGTGATTTGGCAGCTTCCATTTGTCAGTTTTAGGCACACTCCGAGCACATGCCTCCACAGTAAGCCAGGTAGGACTTGAACCCTGTAACTCATTCATCTAATTACCATTGTAAATTAAGTAATGGACCAAGGGAGAGAGATTCGAGTGTCAGGTCATGGATGACAGAGAGGAATTTTTAGTAGATAGACACAGGGGCGTGTGCGACCCCTTCCTATCCACAGGGAGCGTGTCCGGCAGTAAAGAGACTTTGTGGTCTTATTACTCACAGGGGAATGACGTTATGAATGTATGAAAGTCTTTTTTGTATCACTTCGCCCTTGAGAAAACCCTCCACTTCCTGGAATTTGCTGAGTGGTGTGCGATGAACTATTCTCCCTTTTAGAGGGTTATTGTGAGTCAGTCCATGTCCAAAATACTGTGTAAAATTGATGCTTCAGTCGTCAGAGAAAACCTTAGTCTGCCAGAATATTACCCTGTAAATTGTGAGTCTATAAATGAATCTGTCCTTGCTGAATTTTTCAAAAATTGTGAAAGTGAAAGTCGCTGTCAATTCTTTTCAAGTATCCTGAAGGAAGGTCAGTCCCTTGAAGGCCTTTTCTTGCCTTACCCCTTACACATTTTTAGGACTGAAGTGCAATTGGTAATGTCTCTGGTCTGTCAAGTGTTAGGTCTAGATGACGATTGTCATGTAGGTGATGTCATCCTTAGTTTATTATTAAGAATAAATTCTTTAAGCCCTGAGTCCCAGTCAGTCCCTGTGCTTAATTTAGATGAATACCTTGCCGAAAAATTCCACCTTCAGTTGCCTGAGTTTCCAAAGGTCCAGTTCTTTAGGTTTCAAACATACTTGCTTAACATGCTATTATGCTCTAATGTTACTAAATTGAAATTCTTAAGTACTCTATGCTCTTCTGATTTGCCCAAGCAAATCAACATGTTCGAATTTGCTAATTCGATCATGTCTGAAATATACAAAATGTTATTCGATGAGGACCTGCCACGTGTTCTGGACGAGATGAGATGCCTAATGCAGTCTTCAACCGAAGATCGGGTGGGTGACTGGTTCCTGTACAGAGGTTACACAGTGTTAAGAGTATATGGCTTTACTAGTCAGCCTTATAGGCTGCCCTCCTTCTTGACCCAAAGGACCTTCACACTAGAGTTCATGAGGCAGAGATTGCTGTCTGAGGAAGAGCACTTTGGTGCTTTCAAAAAATCTTCAAACATTAAATTTCCACTTAGAGTCGACCCTTTAATTTTTAAAGGTAAAGGAGCCCTGGCTTTTATAGAAAAGTTGTTGGAGAATATGGATTTCATAAAAGATGTATATATGAATTACGACCCCCACCATGTGATCTCATTGAGAAAACAAGCCAACAAGAATAAACCATTTGAGCATCAGGCTATCGATGGGTTAGCTGAAATGGCCAATTTACCGCAGTGTACTGACAGGTCAAATTCCAATGAGGAGACACATACTATACCTGTCACAGCGACCCAAATAACTGAAGGTGCTGGTATTGTGGTCAAGAGGAGTTTGTCTGAAGCTGAGAGTATGGATGTAGATGAAGAGGGGCCCCATAAAAGGGAAAAGCTGCTTGAAAGTGGTGAAATTGTAGATGAGGAAGTTTCTGATGGTTCCAAAAGGGTTGCCCTAGTTCCCATGAAAGCGGTGCAAGTAAGTCAATTCTCTTTTGAAAATGTGGAGGGGGATGTAGATAGTTTGGAATTATGCCACGTGTTTAATTCGAAGGAAGATCTCAAAGCCAGCTACATGGAGAAGAGGAAACAGTCTATGGAGGAGACGAGAAATTTGCTCCCGAGGGTGAGAAGTTTGTACAGTTCAAAAACCTCTCTAGTCTCTGCTAGAGATGCTGAGAGGAATACTTTTAAAATGGCTATAGTAAGCGACAAGAAGATGTCTAAAATGGAGATCCGGCTAGACAAAATCAGCACTCCGGATAAAATTCAACTTCACAAATAGACCAGCGATATCATCTACTCAAACTTACTACAAGCCATGGTTAGGATTAATAAATTGCAAGTTTTGATAGATAAACTAGAAATTCAATTGAAACATGAGAGGGTGGAAAATAAAGCAAATGTTGTTCATATTAGAAAGATGCAAACAGACATTGCTAGTTCAGACAGCACCCAGGCAGTCAAGAGGATGTTAGAGGAAAAGGACAATGCACTCCAGGTCCTGAAAAAGAAGCTGAAGATCCCAGGTGCTGAACATGTTCAGTCATCTGAGTTACTAGCTCTCCAAGAAGAGAAGTATAAAGTCCATCAAGAAATGATGGAGTATAAAGGAAGAGATGGGGAGCTACAGGAAGAAAAAGAGAAGAGGGAAGCTGAAAGGGAGGAGCTGTTATCCCAAATCTCCTTGATGAAAAGAGATCAGAATGAAGAGAAGGAGATTATGGAAGAGTTAATGAGCCAGACTCCCACCGGCGAGGACTTGTCTATTGTAAATATCCAGAAGCCATTATATGATTTCTCTACTGATGATTTGTTGGTGCCAATGTCCCAAGTGAGTTTGAAAGAAGAAGCAATCAAAGATTTGAAAGAAGAGAATGAAAAGATGAAAGCTGAATTGGCCAAAGTAAGTGAAAGAAAAAAACAAATACTGCAGGACATGAATCAATTACAGAAGAAATTCAATGAGCTAAAAGAGAAATGCATTGGGAAAGGCCCTCTTCAGGGGGGAAAACATATCATTTGGGATACCTTGTGTATAGAGATTACCAAGTTCCGTCACTATCTAAATTTTATTGATGATTTGAATATAATGATAAATTTGGCTCACTAGAGATTAAAACTGGTAAACGAACATATGGAGAAAAGACCTCTTGCTACAGCTCAGAACACACTGAATTTTCTAAATTCATTGTCATATCAGAAGTTGCATGAATTGGGCATAAAGGACAAAGTATCAATAGTGATGTGGGCAAAGAGAATCATCCATAAGCATCACTTAATCAAAACGGTCCATGATAAATCAGAAAGATTGCTTCTGCAGGTTAATAATTTTAAACAGGAATTTAAAGAGTTGTTCGAGGACGGATTGCCTTCTTTCTGGGACGGAGAGGGGCGGATGTTCTCACAGGAACATTATCATAACCTGCTTGTTCAGTGCCACATGGACCACTCCAAATTCAATGATTTGGAGAAAATCCTGACAGGGAAGACCATTGTGGATATGCTCACAGAATATTTTGAGATTTTGCAGAAGTTCACCATCATCAGAAGCAGATTGCCCAGAAAGTCCTATGAAGCATATATGGAGCTCGAGGTCTCAATTCATGAAATGACAGAGTGTGACACCCCAAATTTGGAGCAGTGGAAAGCTGTGGAGCGGTTTGGAAAGACAAAGTATATTCTCCATCCCTAGAAACAGGTGTCATGCACTGAAGAGCTGATGGGGCAAAGACGTGGAGCTGATGGGGCAAAGACGTGGAGCTAATGGGCGAAAGTTTGTTATCAAGTTGATTTGTACTCTATGATCTGTTAGGATTGGAGTTGTAACAAACTTCCTAGGGGTTAGGAATTCAGTTACAAACTCTAAATTAAGCCGATCATTCTGTTATTGATCTTCTTGTTGGAAGACTTATCATTTTATGTATAAATATGCATCTTTTTTAAGAGATGGGGGTTGGAACCCATCGGGTGGTGAATAATTTTGGAGAACATATTTGTTTTTGAAATAACAAAGTGAATGCATGAGAGTTTTTGTCAGAGATTCATGTGTCATTGATATTGCAGTCTGTGCCTCTTTCTTTATGTGATTGTATTTCCCTTGTGTAACACTCCATTTTGTTTCTTCCTCGTATCTGGAATATAGCGTTAGATGATTGGAATTCATGTGTTTATGCTCTAATCATCATTTCAGATATTATATGATTCTTTCTACTAAAGTTGATATAGAACTCATCCTTGTTGATGCTCTATATTAATGGGTTGTTTCTTCATCTCTTCTGTTCCACCTGAATCAATTTGAATGACTGTGATGATGTGATTACCTTGCCTTTGATGAATATCATGTATATGTCTTTGTGGTATCTTTATATTGTATATGACTCCATGCCCAATGGTTATGTGATTGTTTCAGCCAAATACAAAAATATTTGAATGTTATTTTATATCTAGTTTTGTTAAATCTGGTCCTGTTAAATCTTTATTGAGAGATCCCTCTCTGGAAGAAAATACCATTTTCTTCCTAAAGTGGTTTTGCTGTTACCTTGGAGTTTACCTTTTACAACCTGGGTACATTCTGAGTGATAACAGCTGGAAATTGCATGTCTGGGATTAGTATTGGATGGTGGAAGAGAAATCATAATGCCCATCATATTTCATGCAATAGTATGGACTTTGATCCGAATCTTCAGTATGTGCCCTTGTTTGAGGTATCTTTCGGGTATTTTGCTTCTTTGTATTCTAAGTGTTTTATGAGAGGAAAATGAATTTTGGTGGTCTTGCTAGATTTTTTGTGAGTTACCAGCATTGGATCTTTTATCCTATCATGGCCGTTGCGAGGGTTAACTTGTTTGGGCAGTCGATTGCTCTGCTTTTGTCTAAGAAAAGAGTTCCAAGCAACGGTATGGAGCTTGCATGCATTGTCGTGTTCTGGATTTGGTTTCCATTTATGGTTTCCTGCTTGCCCACTTGGGATGAGAGGACAGGGTTTGTTTTGTCCAGCTTTGCTGTGACCGGGATCTAGCATGTTCAGTTCTGCTTGAATCATTTCTCTGGTCATGTCTACATCAACAAACCTTGTAGTAATACATGGTTCCAGTCTCAGGAAAATGGGACTGTTGACATCTCATGTTCTCCATGGATGGATTGGTTTCATGGAGCTTTGCAGCATCAGATTGAACACCATCTGTTCCCAAGGTTGCCCAGGCACAATCTGAGGAAAATCACTCCATTTGTGCAATCCTTGTGTGCCAAACACTGCTTGCCCTATAACAACGTGCCATTCTGGGAAGCTAATATATTGACCATTGGGATTCTTCGTACCGCAGCTCTGCAAGCTCAAGACATGTCTAAGCCTATGCTGAAGAATTTATTGTGGCAGGCTCTTAATACCCATGGTTAAGATTGATGTTATTCTTTACTTTTGTTATTCTAGCAGTTTTTTTGTTTTTTTACTTAGTTTCAGAAATCTTTCACTACGATAAGATTACCTTTGCCTCTCAGGAGCACTTGAATTTATGTGTTGTCTGAAAGTTGTACAGGAATCGAATCACTTGAAAATGGTATTTGCAGAATCTCTCAGTATTTTTACATCCCTGATGTGGTTATGATATAAAGAGTGCTAAACGTTTTATTTTCCAAGTCAAAGTCACTGAACGTGTGCTCCATTGTTTCCATCCCTGGGAACCCATCTTGTAGGAGAATTTGTATGGGATGGCTAGAGATGCCCTGGAAATGTTTTCTGGCCTTTTCATGAGAAACGCCTTAGGAGTGCATCCTGGATGTTTACATACATGAAACAAACTTTTTGTACAAGCTGTGAGAGTATCTCTTTGGTTAAAGTGTAGAGAAGTGTACAAGCACTACCCCTTTGGATTTGATTTAACATTTTTTGTACAAGCTGGTATGATATTTATGATATTTAACTATTAAAGTGTAGAGAAGTGTACATACACTACCCCTTTGGATTT
Source organism: Pseudotsuga menziesii (assembly GCA_001517045.1). Lineage (NCBI taxonomy): Eukaryota > Viridiplantae > Streptophyta > Pinopsida > Pinales > Pinaceae > Pseudotsuga > Pseudotsuga menziesii. The sequence continues at coordinate 296,948 of LPNX010152597.1, read as the reverse complement.
GATTTAACATTTTTTGTACAAGCTGGTATGATATTTATGATATTTAACTATTAAAGTGTAGAGAAGTGTACATACACTACCCCTTTGGATTTGATTTAAACCTGTGACCTTATTACACACCCACCTTCTCAACATTTGAGTAATAACATTATGTTGGCCCTGTATTTAGTATGAAACTGAAAACACTGATATATTTTGACATGGTGAATTAAGCTCCTACATTCTACATGTGACTTGGGATGCAATATGTTTGTGTAAGAACCTTGTGTTGGCACTGTGTTTACTATAAAACTGAAACAGAGCATTGTGGATACAACTTAAACTTAGATTGCCATGGAGCAATTCTGACAATCTCCTGCATCTTGAATCAATCATATCATTTGGATTTTCATTGTCTTCATCCAAAGCATGACCAACATTGAAGCCTCTGTTTGTAGTAAGATATTGTAAATTTTATACTATATCCAATGTCTATGGAGGGTTCTATTAGGTTTGTGTTTTGCAATCAATAAAGAGATTCTAATCAGAGAATAATACTTTTGTAGTTAAGCTTGAGATGAGTAGAATGTGGTTTCATGTTTGTGGATTTTCTATAGTGTGTGGTGTTATGTATGCTATAGGTATATAGCCGAAGGCAAAAGGATTCTGCACCCACAGCAGTTATTTGACAAGCTTGCAACAGTAATAGAAGGTCAAGATGAAAGGAAGAAGATTCAACAAGGAGCGTTTGGGAATATCTTGCAGTGCACATAGGTCTATATGTTCGGCATGTTCAATTTTGTGTATATATGTTTATAAGCTAAATTTTCAGGTGTTCATAGTGGAAAACCATTTATGTGCAGGAAGCTGTCATTGTCCCACCGTTTATTTCTTTGGCTGTATGAACAAAGCCTGGAGTTTGGGAGTATGTTTGTGTCAATGTTGAGAAAATTTCCACAGACCAACTTACTGTACATGAATACCTTCAGTTCAAGGAACGGCTTGTGGATGAGAAATGGTAACGGATTACAACTAGAATAGATTCATATTAACCCTAGATCTATTAAGCACCTCATTAAAAAAACTCTACATGCAAACTTTTGGATGATCAATAGATATTGGGTTTATATATATATTTGACCCCTTTCTTATGTAAACCGTTTTTAGTGCAACACACATCAAGTAACAAAGATCTCCACCTCCCAGATTATAGAGAACCTCATTTCTCTTGGTGAAATTATATCAAATATTTTAGGACTTTTCAATGATAACAAATTATGTACATTGGTGGGGTCATTTGGTAGCCTGGTATAATAAAAACAGAGTTCAAAGAGGGAGGGTTCAATTCCAAAGCTAAAGTATATTGGTATTGGTGATTTAATAAAATAGGTTGTTGAAGGGGTTAGCTCAACCGATTGTCTCCAATGTTGCTCAGCATTTGGCTAGTTCCATGCCAGCAAGTGCTCAGTTTGAATTTCCTGTAGGGGGATCATGCAGGTTGTGCACTGGATATGATACAGTCAGTCTTAGAATTTTTGGAGGCACCAGATCTAGATATTTTGGAAAATCTTTTAGGAAAAATACCCAAAATCTAGACTGTTTATAGGATTTAAGTCCATACTCTACCTTACGAGTAAGTAATCTTTGGCTTTTAGCCGAAAAACACCTTTTTGGAGTCTAAATTCATTCCTTTCTTTGCATGTTATTTCTCCTTTCCTCTCAAGCAGAATGTGACAATACTTTAATTTCTGTTTTAGTTTATTTTAGAAGTTTTTAATGGTTGTTCAAAGGGTTTGCTAAATGTTATTGTCAAAAGTATTCCAAAAATTTTAAAGTTAAACTTTTTCCTTTTAATTCAGCAATTTCTTTGCCATAGCTTCATATTTTTGTCTGTAAGTTGTGTATGTCATTGGGTCAGTAACGTGGTTATCCCAGTTTTAAGGAAGTTGATTAGCATTTCTACTTAATTTGTAAGAGTTCCTTAAGTATTGACTATATATTCATGAGTAACTCTTCCTTTGAGTCACATTCTGTTAATTTTCTGACTGGGATTTTGACAACTATTAGATGAATTATTGAAACTTTATGTTCTGATCTTCCGCAGGATGAAAGTTATAAGAATCTGGAGTTTATTTGTAATTAATATTGCTGATGTTATGAGAGGATAATATGAATACCATGCCTGTCACTTATTTCCATGCCTGTTTTGTATCATCTTAATACACGTCGTTTGTATCTGCTAATATATTTAGTGTTTAACTTGCCAGGATAATGATCTGTGTCTGGATGAGGTCGAAACATTGAATTCAATTGTGAGCCTATTTTGTTAGCAGGCAGCATATTGGTCACATATTGTTGATACCATAGGTTGTATTGATGTGATACTAGGCTTTTCTATTTCAGCGAACTTATCAGAAGGGTCTACTTGCAGACCACTCTTTGTCTCTGCTGGGTTGAAAAATAATAGCTTGGGAGGTAGAATTGAAGGTTCTATTCTTAGCAGTAAAGGTTTATGGCATCCTTATGCTATGGGAGGCCAGGGAGGTGTGGCGGTTCCTAATGACGTTGACCTTGGGAACAGTGGAGAGCATGATTGTCCTCGTGCAATTCTTTTAACCAGACCAAATATGGGAGGGAAATCAACACTATTGCATGCCACCTATTTAACAGTGATAATGGCTCAGGTTAGCTTCTTTGAAAAATCAAGAGCTATGGCATTTCAAAAAAAATAGTCAAGGTAGTGTTTCTGACTTTTGTTCACCATTCTTGTTTGGATTTGCTGCTTGGATGTTATGTACCTTGTGAATCATGTGCTCTGTCACCCACAGATGTTATTTTTACTCGTATTGGTGCAAGTGACCATATAATGTATGGGGAAAGTGAGTCTATTGCAAACCTTTTACTGGCTGGGATTGATATTCTGAAATCATAATTAATGAAAATAATTATTAATATGCAATTATTGAGATTGAATGGATCATTTCCATTGATATTGCGAGGAACAAAAAATATTGAATAAATATCAAACCATTTTTGGAAAAATGCATCTAACTTTCTATTTGGCAGGTACATTTCTTATTGAATGCATGGAGGCCGCTTCAGTCCTGCGATATGTGACAGAAGACTCTCTTGTAGTGCTGGATGAACTTGGTCGAGGAAAATATACATTTGATGGATATGCCATTGCTTATGCAGTAAGTTGTCTTTAGACCAATTGTACGTTGCTTGATCTCCCATACTGTCTTGTAGATAGCCTTCAATTCATCAGAAACCTCACTGATGTTTTGAACTGAGCCATTGTGGTAAATGATCTTATTCTTCAGATCAGGATTCCAGAGCCCAGTATCAGTTAAATCATGAAGAAGATGCTTGTTCACCACCACAAATTCACCACTTAACACTCTCCTGCTATAAATATTTGATGTGTACGGCTCAAAACACTCATTGTTCCCAAGAATTTGACTAGTTGATGCTATTGGCATAGGAGCAACAAGGAGAGAATTTCTCACACCATTTTTTGCAACCTTTTGCCTCAAGGCAGCCCAATCCCAATGATTTGAAGGTGTAACTCCCCACATGTCTGGCTAAAGTATTCCCTTGCTTACAGGACTCCCAACATAGGTTTCATAGGGACCCTCCTTGACAGAAAGTTCAGAGGATGACTCAAGGGCATGATAATATATTGTCTCAAAAATCTCAGAGTTCAATTTCTGAGCCTCTTGTGAGTCAAATGTAATACCAAGAAAGATAAATGTATCAGCAAGGCCCTAAACACCAATGCCAATAGGCCTATGATGCATATTTGACTGCTTTGCAGTTTGCATAGGATAGTAGTTCACATCAATGATTTTGTTCAAGTTTTCAGTAACTATCGATGTGACCTCTCCTAGCTTATCAAAATCAAAGTAGCGGTTCTTAGAAACCATGCTACCAACAAGATTAGAAGGATGAGACTCAATAGGAACACCCTTTTATCTTACAAATCTTGGCAGAGCAAGCGATGCCAAATTACAAAGTGCACTTTCGGTTGGGCTAGTGTACTCAATAATTTCCGTGCAAAGATTTGAAGATTTTATTGTTCCCAAATTCTGTTGATTGCTCTTCCTGTTGCATGAGTCCTTGTACAACATATAAAGATTGTCGGTTTCTATCTGAGATTCCAAAATTGCAAACCAAAGCTTCTGAGCTTGCACAACCTTCTTTGCCTTACCCTGCTGTTCATATTTAAGGTACAATTTATCAAACTCTTCACCCCAACAGTCTGCTAAACCAGGAGACTCATTAGGACAGAACAATGACCAAGTAGCATTGTCTTGGACTCTCTGGATAAAGAGATCTGGAATCCATAGACCATAGAACAAATCCCTTGCCCTATTTTCTTCCTTCCCATGGTTCTTTCTCAAATACAAGTAGTCAAAAATATCAACATGCCATGGCTCCAAATACACAGCAAAAGCACCCTTTCTCTTGCCTCCTCCTTGATCTACATAGCGAGCAGTATCATTATACACACGCAACATTGGCACAATACCATTTGATGTGCCATTTGTTCCACGTATGTAACTATTTGTTGAACGAATGTTATGGATTGAAACTCCAATACCTCCTGCTGATTTGCTAATCACAACACATTCTTTGAGGGTATCATAAATACCTTCTATACTATCATCCTTCATGCAGATAAGGAAGCAGCTACTTAACTGGGGCCTTGGAGTTCCACCATTAAATAGAGTTGTAGAAGCATGGGTACACCAACGCTGTGACATCAAATAATAAGTCATGATAGCAGATTCAATGTCATCCTTATGAATTCCCACTGAAACCCTCATCAACATATATTGAGGCCTCTCCACAACAACCCCATTCAATTTTAACAAGTAGGACCTCTCTAGTGTCTTGAAGCCAAAGTAGTCATAGTAAAAATCCCTATCATAGATTATTTCACTGTCCAACTGAGCAGCATTCTTCAAGATGATATCATAAACATCATCTTCTATCATAGGGGAGGCCTGACTAGATCTTATGTTCACATGGGTACACCAACGCTGTGACATCAAATAATAAGTCCTGATAGCAGATTCAATGTCATCCTTATGAATTCCCACTGAAACCCTCATCAACATATGTTGAGGCCTCTCCACAACAACCCCATTCAATTTTAACAAGTAGGACCTCTCTAGTGTCTTGAAGCCAAAGTAGTCATAGTAAAAATCCCTATCATAGATTATTTCACTGTCCAACTGAGCAGCATTCTTCAAGATGATATCATAAACATCATCTTCTATCATAGGGGAGGCCTGACTAGATCTTATGTTCACATGAGCATACATGTCCTTGATTGTTTTAGAAAATGATTTCTTGGTGTTTTTATGGAGGTTTGAGACAACCATCCTTGCAGCCAACAGAGCATAGTCCAGATGATTTGCAGTCATGGAAGCCGTAGTCTCAGCTGCCAACTCATCGAGCTGACTCATAGTAACCCCCTTGTAAACCCCTGTGCAAACCTTTTGTGCAACAAGCACAGGATCACAGTGATCAGCATTGAGTCCATAACTGAGTTTCTTCAACCTGGCTATGATCTTATCAAAATGTACAGGCTCAGGTCTGCCATCGCGCTTGATAACATACATTTTGTAGGGATGAAACCAATCAGAAACTGCAAAAACTGCAGATGGGTATTCAAGATTTGACCACAAAAACCTCAGAGGAATTGGATTCTAAAAAAATTTCAATGCAAAAATCCCTACGAGGATTTTTGGGTAATCAAGGATTTGTATGCCATGAATCCTTTGTTCAGATAGGAATTCAGATCTGTCTCTCAGCAGCTGATGGATACAGGGATCCATCAGCTGGAAACTCAGCGATTTCAAGTGGCTGTGGAAACTCAGCGATTTCAGGTGGCTTTCCTTTGGTTTTCCTCCACGTCAGCGATCTGATGGCTTTCCTTTACGCCAGCAATAATAAGTAATTTCAAATGGTTTTCCTCCACACCAGCGATCCAATAATCAGGCCAGTCTTGAATCTTTTACTGAAGCTTGAGATCTTTCTGGCTCTTTTTCACAGTAAATTGACTGCCTCCTTTCTATGGTTGAGATGAGTATGGAAGCTCACACCCAGTTGGTATAAATGAGGGGTGGATTCTCCAAAATTTTATCAATTTGGCACACAGCAGCATTCTCCTCAGCAGCCGCCTATCCAACATCAATTTTCTCCTCTTCTGACAGCGTTCTCCTTTCACAACAATCAATGCAGGCTGTGATTTCTCCTTTAGCAAGCTCCAATGCAACAGCTCCACGGTTTGCAAGACAATAAGCACCAACGTTTCCTTCACATTCTCTATCGGTTTCACTAGTCTCCCACAATAGGGGTTTTTCACAAAGTCCACACGCTGCAATTCATCATCCAAGGTATAAAAAATTTGCATAGAAACTGAGCACAATATATAGAAAATTGTACTATGAAAAATCTCTGGTGGAAATCTGTGCGCATATGCTTGAATATTGGTTAGAAAATGAGTACAATTTCTATTCCCTAACGTATAGATAATATGCTTAGAAGATGAACACAAAATCTGTGCCATTGATGCTACATGAAGGTCTAAAAATTTGCTGCAAGATGTGAAAAAAATGGGTATAATTGGAGATTTCTTGGTTTACATAGGCATGCGGGTGAGTGGACCTGGTTACAGCTTGTCATGTTTGCATAGATTGTCAAGTTTCACAAGTTTTGACTTAAGTCTGATGTAGCAAGCCAATGCTGCCTTGTTCTGGTTAGATTTGACCTAGTTTTGCAGTAAGTTTGAACTCTAAACTGGGATCGGGTGCGTTTCTCCTACCAACCATATGACACGTTTTAAGTATATGTTGTTTAATTTCATTGTATAATTCATGCAGAAGGATTTAATAAAAATATTGATTTGCATTTGTTTCCCTTATGTCTCTGATATTTACAAACTTTTTCAGGTGAAGAACCCAACAGCCCGTGTTGAACATGAAGCAAGTACCTCAAAAATTGGGGAAGATCAGTTATTCTATTTCTAGCAGAGGGGGATTGATCCAGAGAAGGCAGTGGCAACTATTATTAATGGATTTTGTAGGGTTGTATTTAACGAGCTCCCACTAGAATTTGCAGCTGAAGTAAATCAATTGATGAGTTTGAAGCTTGAAGGCAGTGTTGGCTAGATGTTGCAAGGTCTCTCTGTAACACTATCTATGTACATGATTCTAATGGCATGAGATGTCTCGATAACACTACTGTTCAGTGTTGGGTGCTAGATGTTGATAGCTTTCTTGTGTTATACAGGGAAATCATCTGTATATTTTCTATGAAACCTGGGAATGCCTTCAAAGTTTGTCCCAGTTAAGGAAATAATAATATGTATGTACTCTTGAATTTGTTTAAATTGTAATGAGATTAAAAATAAAGTTGTCATTGCAAGCATTGGTATCAACCCTGTTCTTGGTTTACATAGGCATGCGGATGAGTGGACCTGGTTACAGCTTGTCATGTTTGCATAGATTGTCAAGTTTCACAAGTTTTGACTTAAGTCTGATGTAGCAAGCCAATGCTGCCTTGTTCTGGTTAGATTTGACCTAGTTTTGGATTCGGGTTGAGTTAAACTAGCACATGGAAGAGAAGATACATATTTTTGAGGTTTTTTTTTTTTTTTAAATTCACTGCCGTTGCTTAACCTCTAAGAACCAGTGTAGGTGATAGTGTTGGAAAAACAACAATCTATATTATTTTCTTTCCACTACTGGAAGGATAATCCAAAGCAAATTTGCAAGGAAATAAAAACAATGAACTCAAAATCTCTTTGGAAAGAAGATAATTTGTTGTTATGACAAATCAAGGATATTACTCAATTTTTTTTGTTGGCGTTGGAACTGATCCATACGAAGAGATTACTAGTGTAGTAAAGACTATGGGGAGGAATTCTAAAACCTTTCCTAGTCATGAAAGAAAGATGTGGCCTCCAGCTTATCTGTCTAATTTCTTTATTAGAAAATAAAGAATCTTTTTCCTAGTCTACCCGTCGCAGGTATAGCGTCCCCATCGCTATTACTGGGGTTTGCATTTTTTTTTAAACTTCTACAAAGCGTGGATACAGCGACGGAAAGGCATGGATATAGCGACGGAAAGGCATGGATACAGCGACGGCAAGGCGTGGATATAGCGATGGCTAGGTGTGGATATAGCGACGGCAAGGCGTGGATATAGCGATGGCTAGGTGTGGATATAGCGATGGCCAGAGCGTGGATATAGCGACGGCCAGGCGTGGATACAGAGACGACCAGGCGTGGATATAGCGACGGCTTAGACATCTAACGAAATATAGAACATTGTCTCTCTTGCAACGTAAATTAGGGGTCATCTCTATTGCGATGGAATTGTTTCCACAGAAAAAAAACACATAGACGTGGCAATATCCACGTTTTTCCATGGATATTGCCACGTTTTGCCATGGAAAAATTGATCACTTGTACTAGTGCTGCAACATAGGAAGTGTTTGAGGATGCTGCCACTTGTCTTTTTTCTCTCCACCTATTTCCTTCCACCAACTTGACTAGTAACACTCTTTTTAACATCTCTCCCAAGCTATTGTCTCCACTTTTATTTATTTAAAATTAAATATTTAGAATTACATTCCACATCCTTGACTCTGCTGAGTCATCAGTTTTCACTTAGCATTAAATTTAACATAATTTATGGGAATAAAATAAAAATAAGATAACATTATTTTACAAAATTGGGGCATGTGACATACACACCCCCTTAGAATATAACATCGTCCTCGATGTTATTTATTCTTCATCCTCCGAAGTCCCCTGGAATAGAATTGGATATGCATCTCGCATCTTACTTTCCAATTCCCAGGTGGCTTCTTCAGGACTAAGGTGCTTCCATTGCACCTTCACCTGTCCAATGGTGTGGTTCCAAAGTGTAATTTCCCTCCTCCTGAGGATACAATCCGGTTCCACTAGAAATTCTCCTTCTGGTTCCACCTGTACAACATTCCAATTAACCACATGAGTAGCATCATGAACATATTTCTTTAAAACAGAAATGTGAAAAACATTATGTACTCTCAAGTTAGGTGGTAGTGCTAATTGATAAGCTACTTGACCAATCCTACACAAAATTTCAAATTGACCATAGTAATGAGGTGTCAATTTTGCACAACTCCCCAGCCTTAGAGAGATCTTCTTGGGCCTTACCTTGATGAACACATGTTCACCTACCTGGAACTCCTTTGAAGTTCTTTTCAAGTCTGCTTGACTTTTCTGCCGATCCTGTGCCACTTTTAATTTCCCTGCACTTGTTTCACAATTTCCTCGATTTCTTTCAACAATTCTGGACCTAATACCAATCTATCTACTGGATTACTCCAAGAGATAGGAGTATTACATTTTTGTCTGTATAAAATTTCAAATGGACTGAATTTAGTTGATGTCTGATAGTTATTATTATACACAAATTCTACTAGATGTAAATAGTCCTTCCACTTACCTGGCTGATCTTTCACATACATTCTCAATAAATCTTCCAGTACTTGGTTTACCCTTTCAGTTTGTCCATCTATTTGAGGATGGAAAGAAGTACTGAAATTCAATGTTGTATTTAATCCTTTAAACAAGGACTTCCAAAAGTTTCCTGTGAACTTAGGATCCCTGTCTAAGATTATGACTTTTGGTACTCCATGTAATCGAAAAATCTGCTTTAGAAAAATATCAGCTAAATTGGCAGCCTTGTAAGTAGTTTTAATAGGTATAAAATGAGCTGCCTTACTTAACTTATCAACCACTACCATAATAGATTCATTGTGATTCTAATTTCTAGGCATTCCAGTAATAAAGTCTAGACTAATCACTTCCCATTTTCAGCTAGGGATAGGTAAAGGTTGTAGCAAACCAACTGGGTGTTGGTGTTCAGTTTTTACCTGTTGACATTCTAAACACCTTGCAATATATTCAGCTACTTCAATTTTCATATTTGGCCAAAAATACTATTTTCTTAGCATGGTTATAGTCTTTTGATAACCTGGATGACTTGAATATGGTTTTTTATGGATTTCATCCATAATTAACAACTTGACCTTAGGTATGTTAGGTACATACAGTTTATCTTTATACAGTAAAACTCTTTTTCATTTACATTGTAACCTTTTATTAAGCTTTCTGTGGGGTTTTCCTTAGCTTTAGCTTGCAATTTCTGATAAATTTCATCTTGCGTCACCCCTTCTTTGAGTTGTTCATCTAAGTCTAAAACATAGGTACTGATTGCTGTTGCAAAATTCAACCTTGCGTTCCTACTTAATGCATCAACAACTTTATTTTCTTTACCTTTTATATGCTGGATTTCAAAATCATACTCGCTTAAGAAAGCTAACCATCTAGCTTGTCTAGCATTTAAATTAGGCTGATCTAAAAGATATTTCAATCCTTTATTATCAGTCATTAAAACAAATTTTCTGCTGATTAGGTGGTGTCGCCACATCTTTAAGGTGTATCACGGCTGCTAGTTCCTGATCATATGTTGCGTAATTCTTTTCATGAATTTTTAACTTTCTAGACTCATAGGCAATAACATGCCCTTCTTGAGTCAAAAAACCACCTAAGCCTTCATTACAAGCATCAGTGCATACTACAAACTCTTTATTAGGATCCGCTATTCTTAAAATAGGTGCACTAGTTAATAAATTTTTTAACTTCTTAAAGATTTCTTCACATTTCTGGTTCCAGTTGAACTTCTTTCCTTTCTTTTGCAAGGAAGTTATCGGATTAGCTATCCTCGAAAAGCCTTCAATGAACCTCCGGTAGTAACCGGTAATGCCCATGAAAGATCTAACATCCGTCACATATTTAGGAACCGGCCAATCTTCAATTTCCCATATATTTTTAGGATCTATGGAAATTCCTTCCTTAGTCACTACGTGACCTAAATAATGAATCTTATCCTTAAATAAGTCACACTTACTAAAATTTGCGAAGAGTTGATGTTCTCGCAATTCTTGCAAAATAATTTTTAGGTGTTCTTTATGTTCTTCTTCAGTTTTTGAATAGATTAGAATGTCATTAATAAACATGACCACAAACTTATCTAAATACTTATGCATTATGTTGTTCATTAAACACATAAAGACAGTTGTGGCATTAGTAAGCCCGAATGGCATTACAACAAATTCGTAGTGACCATATCTTGTTCTAAAGGTTGTCTTGAAGATTTCTTCATCTTTAATCCTCACTTGATGATATCCTGACCTTAAATATATCTTCAAAAACACCGTGGCTCCACGTAGTTGATCAAACAGATCATCTATGCGGGGCAACGGATATCGATTTTTGATAGTCATCTTGTTTAGCTAACAGTAGTCTATGCATAATTGCATAGCTCCGTCTTTCTTTTTAACAAAGATGACAGGTGGCCCCCAGGGAGACACACTTGGCCGAATATACTTTTTATCCATTAACTCTTTTAATTGTGATTTTAACTCATTAAGTTCCAATATGTTCATTCGGTAAGGGGCCTTTGAGCTAGGTACTGCACCCAGTACCAGCTCAATGGTGAAATCCAATTCCCTTTTAGGAGGTAATCCTGGAATTTCTTCTGGGAATACATCAGCATATTCTTTTAAAACAGGGATATATTATATTTTTAACTTATCTATTTTAATTTTACTTTCCTCATCTGTAATTGTTACAGCATAAGATTTACATCCTTTTCTAATAGCTCTTTTAAGTTGTAAAGCAGAAATCTGCCTTACCATAGTTTTTCTAGGAATACCCTTAACATTTACTGGTTATTCATCACTGTTTAAGCATGTGAAAGTTTTATCGTAACAGTTTAAAATTACTCTATGTTGTTCTAACCAGTCCATACCAATCAGCAAATCATATGAGCCAAGTGGAAAAACATTAAGTTTAACAACAGTTTCAAATTTATCCAAAAGTAAAGCACATTCTTTCACAAAGCAAGATACTTTTCTTTTAGCCCCCGTGGAAAACTGAACTAACCATGAATTCTCAAACTTATCAACCGATAACTTACATTTTTCCACTATCTGAGGTGCAATATAACTGAGACTAGCTCCTGGATCAATTAAAATGGTTACAAGGGTCTAATTAATTATCCCTTCTACTTCCACCATGGAAGTCTGATAATTGGCTTGTCGGTTCTCCAAGGTTGCGTTAATTCTGGGCATGCTCCTTGCTAGTTCCCCTACGGTCATCTCCTCCTATACGGTATGAATGTTGCTAATAGTCTTCTTCCGGTTTGGATAGACTGAAGCATAGTGTGGGCCATTATATTCCCAGCACTTGATAGGCTCTTTACATTCAAAACTCTTGATAAAATTGCCATGATTATTTGCAGTTTGTTTACCCTTAAAATTGTTCTGATTTGTTGGGTGTACAATTCCTATTTCCTTGGAAATTCTTGTTGTTAGAATAGTTTTTGGCCTTATTATTCTTGAAATTTCTGTTAGGCACAAAATCCTTCTTCTTAAATTCGGACTAATTATTATTTGTCTTAGCCTTCCAATTGGTCAAGCTTTCTTTCTTCTAATTCTGCTCAAAACAAAAGTTAGCCTTCCTCATAGCTTCCTCCAAAGTCTTTGGGTTATCATATTCAATTCTATCTTTAATATGATACGGTAGACAGCTAAGGAATTGCTGTACTTTTGGTTTCTCATCTACTAGGTAGGGTACATACCTAAGTAGACTTAAGAATTTCCTGTTCAAATCCTTCATTGTCATTGAACCTAACTTTAGTTCACAAAATTCCTTAGCTCTTTCCTCGTAATACTGCTTAGACAAGAATTTCTTTTTAAAATACCGCTTAAAGGTACTCCAGTTAACTTATTTCTCTTTTATACCCTTAACTCTCTTCAAGTCCTGTCACCAAATATCAGCCTTTCCTGAGAGGTTATATATAGCCATCCTAGCCTTTAACTGGGTAGAATAATTATATATTTGCAAGTACTTTTTCATCCCGGACAACCAGGACTCAGCTTCCTCCCCCTTCTCAGTCTCTCCATTAAAGGTTGGTGGTTTTATCTTTTTGAATTCCCCTTATATTTCCTCAAAAGATTTATGTTTCCTCTTCTTGGCATACAGATCATCATCACTACTATCACTAGTAGTATGGTAACTTTGTCATTCACCAAACACTTCTGATGACGAACTACTTTCATTTTTTTTATGCTTCATCTTTTTAGATTTTCTTGGAGGACTAGCATCTTCAGATTCTGACCTTCTACCCCTTCCTTCGGTTTGAAAATTTTCCATTAGGATCTTATTCATCTCTTCTTGAGCCCTCGGAATCCTTTTATTCTCTTTCTTTACAGACTCCATTTCAGTTTTCAAATATTTTACAGTCTGTAACAGCTCTGAGGAATTTGTAGTTACATCCTCTGGTATAGGATCTCTGAGTAAATTTCTTGTTTCTATAGCTAGAGACTCCTCCTGTGCATACTCTCCCAGCCTCTCCATACCTTCCTGTTAAACTTCAGTAAAAGACAATTCTCTGTTGAATAACATTGAAAAAAATAAAATACGTTAGCATAATAATTTAATTTACTGTTTTATGAAAGGTAGTTGGGTTGCATCAAGGCCTAGTGTTTGAACCTTGTGCTTTGATACATGTCATGACCCCAAATTTTCACAAAAAATTAAAATTTTTGAGTTAATAATAAATGCTATAACATGCGGTTTTACTAACAGCTAACAGTTGGCATAAAGAAATAGTTATGTAAATGGTTTCACTAAATTCTAAAATAACTTAACAGTTTATTTTTCGTAGCAAGATTAAACTCTTTTTGTGTGCTATTTGCTTCAGTTTACTGATTAGATCTTTTATGTCAGTAGGTGGAATCTTCTTTTAAATCCGGGGCTTACTTAGCATTCGTGCTAACACAGATGAATATTGTTTCTTACAGGTTTCTACAGGTATGATCGATCGAGTATATAATTTTAAAAGATCTATTAGTGTTAGCAGTATTTTGTTTGCAAATTAAAAAGCTTAGAACAATAAGCTACTAAACACTAGACAACTCCTGTAAGGTAAAATCATTTGATTTTCATCAGTTGTTCAAATAAACAAGCTTGAAAATAAGTAATGACAGTACAACATATTTACAACTCTAACACTAGAATCTCAGTTACAGGTATTTCTACTTTAGTCTAAGTAATTTGTAATACTTATAAACATTTTTTACTTGACAATATTTTTGCAATAATATCTTGTCTTACCTATACATTTATTATCCCTTAAATTATCTCTATAAGATACCTATAGCCTATTATCTTATGAACAGTAAAAACCTTTGAGTGTGGAAACTATGACCATCATACCCTTTTACAAGAGCTTATGGTTACCACTACTTTATTCCCAAGTCTAACTTTGTGTTCTACTAACTTCTGAATTTAATAAGATCATTCCTATTCCAATTATTAGTTGTTATCTCTGTAATTATCTTACTGTGCACTAGACATTTTGCATGAGCATAAATCCAAGTTGAGTATACTCCCAAGAATTATCAAATTAATGTCGCATAAACTATGTGACAGAATTTTGTGATAATATTCTTATCTTCAGCTTGTACTACTTCATAGTTTCAATGCTATTTGAGTTATTAGTTCAATTACCTTTCATAGATAAGAATAATTGATTTGTTCACTGAACATTCAATCTACCAAAAATTTATTATTATAATGTACTTGCATCTAGCCTTTACTTCTTTTGCATTATTACAAGATGCTATCTATAAGTTTTAGACTTGTAATATTCCTAAGGCAAAAGAGTTTACTGTGCTTTAATCTATAATTTAACTTGCTACTAGAGACACTATAGTCATGCCCTAGCTAACATACACTATTTTTATAACTATACTAAAGACTTAAAATTTTAATCTATTTTATAAACAAAACATATATCACATGATTTCATTCTACTCAAAACAATGTTTAGAGTATTGTCGCACCACCAATATAACGTTATGGTAAATTTTATTATAAGACTACATTATATTGTTGGTAGCAAGGGTTTATGCTTAAATCCCATCGGGCTTATATATACGTGACACAATGCTTGGTCAACGTAATCCCTCCACAATGATAAACTAGTGATTAGGTTAATATAATACATGATGCTATTGATTAGTGAATTGATTACAAATTATTGGGTTGTTATTATGGTTTAACCCAGGCTACAATGAAAAAATAATTGGTAAAATGTCTCCATGCAGGAACTATAGGACACTACCCTCACTGCATGGATAAATTTGTGGCTATGTGGTTGAATCTTGTCCATGTTTGGAAAATATATAATACTCTGGAAACCTAACCCAACGTATTATTGTCCCGCAGTTTACGTTGGCTCTAAGGTTGCTTGGCTTGTCTCCCATGGCAGTCCTCGTTCTCCTAGTTACCGCCGCCTTGTACCTTGACTCTGTGCTACCTCCGTTCTCTAGTGAGCGGTTTTCATTGCTGGTTCTTTCTCTGCCAAATGTGGAGTTATGCTTCCTGCTACCTTCGTTTTGCTTCCTGTGAAACCTTCTTCCAAATCACATGTAGCTTAGTGATTGATTCAGTTTTCCTTCTCGGTTGTTTGTAGCTCGCTACTATGTGAGGTTTTGAGGGTTGTTAGGTTCCCCACTGCACCGTATATAGGTGACAGTGCTTTTGAAGCAATTCGTCATACTCCCAGTGACAGGTAATTTCATAAAGAAACTTCCTTTCATTTACGACAAGTTTTAATATAGAATCCTTTCAAGCTTTAGCACGTAAGATATTTTACTGACAGGGGTTTACACTTGCTGCAGGTGCTTGTTGAAGTGAAGCTTATACATGGATAAGAAGACAACCCTTGCAACAGCCATGGCTCATGGCTCAAACTCGAGTAATCCATGAGGTCTAAAATATGGGTTCTCCCTTATTTACAGTTGGGGTGGTCATTGGACTCGCCCAGGGTTTGAATACCCTTTCTCGTCTTGCCACGAGTTATGTTATGCTTTTACTATTCTACAGGTTGTTTGGAAGAATGTTTAAATGCAAACCCTCGATAGGGTGGATGGAATTTGTAAAGTGTAGAGTACTTGTCGAAGCTTAGCTTCGCAGTCGGTTTAGGTTGTAAATTTTGCAAAGGTAGCTTCGCTGCGACTTGTTTTGGTTGTTAGGAGCTTATGTTGTACTCTGTATAATTTAGGGTTTTTACCCTTCCTAACTATTAAAGAAGTTTAACTCGGTTGACTATTTTATAAGGGTTTTATATATAAAATTTTGAAGGCTGATACTCACAGTCGTGATGTAAATCTTGTCTATTTAATGAAATTCACAGGTTAGGGTTTGACTTGTAAAACCCTTGTTTGGTTTATATTACTCTTATGATAATAATTACATTGTTTCTTTATTTTAATCTATCTATCCTTAAAGGACTAAGAGTGGATTATTTGACTATTTAATGATGATTACACAATTGATACAAATTTGGTTATTATGTCTCTACTTGTAATGTAATAGTTTTTAAGGGTTTGAACCCCGACATTTAGATATATACTGTTCTGAATAGACTCTGATTCTTTTTTTAAATGCATTTACACATGTTAATCAATAATGTAGTTTATCTTTGTTACATAACAATTTTAGTCAATAGTTTTAAAAGAATTAACCTGTGTATAACCTAGGTTACTACAGTACTAAAAATATTTATAATTTATGCTCAAAACATGAGCCAGGGTTTACTCCTTTTTAACTTAAATAGGATATTGATTCCTATATTATTATCTTGTAATTTTTATTACTATTGTACAGTTTTTCTTCAGTTTGTTTTTATAAATTATTAACCTATAATTGTCACTCTTTAAGGATAATAATAATATTATTTATATTTATAATACTATTATTTAAGTATAACTTATATTCTTAAGTTTATGTTGGTTCTTATTTGTATAGTGATTACGACTGAAAGCAGTCTGTGATATTTGTGTTAGTTAATTCAATTATATCTGTAGACTTACTTTAGAGAACAAAAATAAAAGAACCTTCTTACCTATCAGTATTCTTTATAATTATACTGTCTGCAAAGGTATAAGAATAGTTTATAATATTAACTTAAAACCCTAAGTTACTACTGTCCTTTAGCTATTAAAACTAAGAAAGGATTACTGTAACCTTTATCATATTATTAACTATAGTTCAGATAGATGCAAGAAGATTAGTTGTCACTAATAGAAGAAGAAAAGCTATCAGTATTATTTTTATATCTTTTCTTAACATAAACTATTAACTTTCAACTGATAAAACTAATTCTTCTATTTTCAATGTAAAAGTACAGTTTATGGAAATAGAAACTGTGTAGAAAATAATTTATAAAGTTAAACATACTAATGTCAATCAGTAATATGAGTATTGCTCTATACTAACATGCTATTTACACAGTCTATTTCTGATAACATGTCTGCAAAACAAATTAATAATCTTTCTAGAAAACAACTATCTATTGAGAAGTAACATTTCATTACTCTGAAAACATAAATATTTGATTCATTTATATTCCTATAATACTTCATTTACTTAAACAAACTACCTGTGCTAGAGTACGATCTGGATTAGTCTAGATGGGGAAAAACACAGGTAGGATTTATCTTTCATCACAGTACATATTCAGTCTAGAATAACTAATATATTTCAACACATCATAACATAACATCATTCATTAATTGCTCAAACACAGAGATAAACTATAAGACATAAATTAAAAGATAATGGAACATGTCTTTAAAGTTGGACAACAACAGCAATGGGAGGCCGTTCCTCCCTACCAACTCCTGGAGAGCACTCAAACAGTGACTTCTCAGGACCCCCGAGGTTGTTCTGGTCTGCTTGGCTAGAACTAGGTGGAGCAATCAACAAGGTACCAGTCCTGAGACTTAGTACCAACTCTGCATACTACAGTAATATCTTTCATCTACAAAGCTGTATTAAATCAACTTCCTACAGTTTACCCCTCAAACACCTTCCTTCCAATTTCCCTTTCCCAATGAATTCCTTGAAGTGCATTCACCTAAATGATTCTTCTCCTGGAATGAGCAGCCTCAACTCTCTACATTGGGCATTTTTAATAAGATTGCCTAGGTCTTTTTGGGTTAGTTGTCATTAATTGAGCCACCTGCTCTGATCCCACTTTCTTGGGGGATCATGACCCCAAATGTAGGGAAGTTGCCACCTGCAACATAGGAAGTGTTTGAGGATGCTGCCACTTGTCTTTTTGCTCTCCACCTAGTTCCTTCCATCAAATTGACTAGTAACACTCTTTTTAACAACTCTCCCAAGCTGTTGTCTCCACTTTTATTTATTTAAAATTAAATATTCAGAATTACATTCCACATCCTTGACTCTCCTGAATCATCAGTTTCCACTTAGCATTAAATTTAACATAATGTCTGGGAATAAAATAAAAATAAGATAACATTATTTTACAAAATTGGGGCATGTGACATACTAGGTCTCCAAATAAGGTCATCTTCTCCCCTGGTGATGTTGAAATCACTGAGATTTTGAATGGTAAAGTCATAGCAAAAGGTGTTGTTGATCACACTTCGAAGGTATACATGTTTTCCCATTTTCTACCCTACTCAAACCCCTCTGCTCTTCTGATTCATGCCAATGAGGCAAGCAAGCTTTGGCATGAAAGATTTGGCCATCTTAACTACAAGTATCTTTCTGATTTGAGTGAAAAATATATGGTCATAGGGTTACCAAAGATCAAGTTTTCTAAGGGAGTCTGTCAAGGTTGTATCCTAGGAAAACACCCTGAGCACAAATATGAGAGAGCTAGTCATGAGAGAACCTCTGCACCTCTTGAGTTGATCCACATTGACATTGCTGGTCCACTCCCTCATATTTCCATTAGTCAATCCAAATATGCACTGACCTTCATAGATGAATTTTCCAGGTATTGTTGGGTTCACTTCCTAAATCATAAGTCTAAATTTGTTGACCTCTTCAAACTCTTTAAAGCCTTGGTTGAAAACCAGTCTGGGAGGAAACTCAAGATCCTCAGATCTGAAAATGGTGGTGAGTATGTCAAGTCTGAGTTCATTTAATATTTTAAATATGTATTTATTCAGATGCAACATTCGATCCCTTACACACCACAACAAAATGGTGTTGTTGAGAGAAAGAACAGGTCACTGAAGGAGATGGCAACCTGCATGATGGAGGCTAAGACTTTGCTACCAAAGTTTTGGGCCAAAGCTATAAACAATGCATCCTACATCTAGAATAGCATGCCTCATAAGTAGCTTGATGGTATTACTCCTTTTGAATCTTGGAGTGGGCACAAGCCAGATGTGACCCATTTCAGGATTTTTAGCTCAAAGGCTTGGGCTAGAATTCCAACTGAAAAGAGAAAGGCTTTGTAGACCCAAAGCCAAGAGTGCCTATTTGTTGGGTATTATAAAGATTCAAAAGGGTACAAGTTGATCAACTTGAGAACTAACAAATCTTTCATTTAAAGAAGTGTTCATTTCCAAGAAGAGCCTTTAGCAGCAGTTGAAGTTGGAGAGTCCTCTTCACCACCAGATCCATTGATTGTAAGTGAAGAGACTAATGAGTTTGTTGATTCTGATATGTCTAATAATGATGATTTGATTTCATATCCTAAAATTCCTACAAGACCAAAATGGGCAGCAAAGACCATTCATGCAGCTAGGGAACTAGCTGGAAATCCTAATGACACCAGGAGGACTAGATCTCAATTTGAGAGTGCCCTTTGTGTGAAAGATCCTCTATTTACTGAGAAGTGCTATCTGATGGTTGAATCAGATCCATAGACATATGAATATGTAGCACATAATCCAAGATGGAAAACAACCATGAAAGAAGAATTCAGCTCGCTCCAGAAGAACAACACTTGGGAACTGGTTGATCTTCCCCCAGGGAGGAAGCTAGTTCAATGTAAGTGGGTTTTCAAGACTAAGTTTTCTGCTGATGGTTCACATTTGAAATATAAGGCAATATTTGTACCTAAGGGCTACTCACAAGTATATGATATTGACTATAATGAAACCTTTGCACCAGTGGCAAAGATAGACTCCATAAGGCTAGCTTTAGCCATTACAGCTTCAAAGCAGTGGGAGGTACATCACATGGATGTGAAGTTTTCTTTCCTAAATGGAGATCTCACTGAAGATATTTACATGCATCAACTTGAAGGGTTTGTTTCTAATACATATTTAGTGTGCAGGTTAAAGAAATCATTGTATGGGCTCAAGCAAACCCCCAGGGCTTGGTATGCCAAGATTGATGGCTTTCTGCTATCATTGAGTTTTGTTCAATGCAATTCTGATCCTAATGTCTATTTGAAGTTGATTCATAGTTCTTTGATGATAATTGTCTTGTATTTGGATGATCTTTGGATTACAAGAAGTTCAAAGAAAGAGATTGCCTCCTTGAAGGATGCAATGAACCATACATTTTTCTATGACATATTTGGGATTGTTGAGCCAATTCTTGTGTCTCGAAATTGCTCAATCCCAACATGGAATCAAAGTACATCAGTCCAAGTATGCCTTAGATTTTCTGAACAAGTTCAACATGAAATATTGCAAGCCAAGAAAGACTCCCTTCCTTTCAAGAGTTAAGCTTGAAGAAGCAGGCTATTCTCCTATGGTAAATAATACACTATATAGGCAGTTGATTGGGTGTGTTATCTCCCAAAATAAATTTATTTTGATAGTATGAACAATTGGATTCATATAATGAAATATCTGAGGATGACTGACAAATTGAAAGTCTTTGTTTTTTATATGGTTGAAAAATTTGGAAGTTATAGCTTTCGATGGCTTAGGCTAGGATTTTAATAGCTCATTAGCCACTGAAAGTCTATGTTTCGGCAATTAACGGTTTAGTGCAGGGTAAATGTAAACCACCAAAAGTGGGCCCAAGTGATTAAAATGCAAAAACACTTTTGGTGGCTTAGGTGAGACTCCAAAAGACTCATTAGCCACCAAAAAGTGTTGCTTTCGGCAACTTAGGGAGAAGACCAAGAAATATTTTAACCACCGAAAGTAGGCAATAACTTACATTGGTAAAGGTTCTTTCGATGGCTTAGGTGAGACTCAGAACATCTCATTAGCCACCAAAAGGTGATACTTTCGGTAGCTTATCAAACAATTCAACGCAGGTTTTAACCACCGAAATCAGGAAGATAATCGTTGGGGAAAAAGTGCTTTCGATGGCTTAGGTGAAAGCTCAGGCATTTCATTAGCCACCAGAAGGATGGGTTTTTAGTGGTTAAAACGGTTTTTCAACAAGGCCACTATCCATCGAAAGCAGGTTTTCACGGTGATGATGGGATGATGGTTTCGGTGGCTTAGGCGAAAGAGATATCACTTCATTAGCCACTGAAATCCATCTTTTCGGTGGCTAGTAGACAAACTCACGGAGGCTATTAACCACTGAAAAGGAAAAGTGAGGAAACAATTAGAAAACAGTCAAATTGAACCCCGTCAGCAAGATAAACAATCAGTGTAGGGCATGACAAACCACCGAAATGACTTGAGCCTGCATAACCGCATGTGGAAATAAGTAAAGGAGGTTGTTATAGAACTGATAGAGGACTGATAGGATTGGAAATCCTTAGTTTCTTCCACCTATCCAAGAGAACAATAGAAATCTCATTGAATACCCAGGTTGATTTGTAAAATGATTGTTAGGCAAAAGAAATCAAGAAGATCAACTACTACCATCACCTTATGATCTCAGCATCCATCATGACAACACAAACTCTCATAATCAGTGCTAAAGGACTCCAACACATTTCACTTTCGAGCTTATCATTCCTCTCCACCAGGAAAACCATCTCTGAGGAAGCAGCTTGCTAACACACTGTATACAGAACTTAGAATTATTTTGTAGGTACCCAAGAGAGGCACTCATCAAGATAAAGAAGGGAGGACCTGCTCTCAGGCAGGAGCTAGGAGATATCAGCTATTTGGAAGC
>LPNX010152597.1:262437-274383 GCA_001517045.1 Pseudotsuga menziesii | reverse complement strand
ATATTGTAATGATCATGGTGTGGAGCTAAAGGCCAAGGCCCCACCATTGAACGATTATCTTATGGTTTGGATTTAAATTTGTCACCAATTGAATATCGGGGCATGCGGCATATATTATGTTGGTCATCATGTAAATATGCATCTATAATTAAAATGAACACAACCAACTATGGTCGCAGCAACTAAATCGAATGGGGTATGATTTTCCCAAGGATAAGGATGTGGGGGGGAAAAACCCATGTGTCATCTTCCTTGGTTTTATTTCAACCACCTTCATTTAATAATTTCTGCTGGAAGCTGGGAAAAGTTATGGCAGTTAATTGTTTTGGGAGTGGGGTGGCAGGACTGTCAGTCCATGCCTCCACGCACACTCCACCCAGCAGTTGACTTCGGAATGGCAGGGGGAAGCCTTCACGCTCTCTTCACTCATGCAGGAAATGCTACTCTCCCCATGATTTTGTCTGTTTTCTCCTCATGCACAGGCTCTTTTTGGTCTCACGCAAACATTTTATTGGCTCCACGAGTTTGCTAAATACTCATGCACGCCCAATTTCACGTCCTTTCTGTGCTCTGTTCGTTTTCCACCATTTCCAGTCCATTATTTCTTTCCACGCACAGGAATCTTCCTGGTTTTTACCCACGCCGTTTCCTCCACGGATTTGTGAATGATGTGGCTAAATCCTTTCCCTATGGGTCGAATTTGTGGGTTCTGCGTTGATTGTTACTCACACCCAGGCCAGGAGTTTGTAAATTCGTTTCCAGTGGGGTCTGTGTGAGTCTTCCCGTGGCTCAATTGCCTTGAACGGAATGTTGATTTTCCCCTCCTATAAGTGTGTTGCTGCTGCGTTCGGGAATTTGTTGTATGTCACTTGAGACTCGTTTTTCCCTGTTTAAGCTGTGACAGCTAAATGAGTTGCCTGAGTGCAATGGTTGGTCTTCAGACTGTGAGAGGAGCAGGGATGTTGGCTTAGTTTTGCTTGATAAACCTAGTGGCTGGAACCACACAGACAGAGCTAGAGGGCTGGCCTTCTTCTCCATCACCCCTGAATAGCACTGGAAGGGAATGCAGGGCCTGAGGGACTGTGTAGCAAAGAAGGGACTGATTCATTGTGTTGGGTGTGGATGGGTGTCTTAGAGGTCATGCTAGTTCTGGTGTAGGTGTCCTTGGCTCTGTAATGAGCTCACCAGCTTAGCAATCTGCCTTCTCCAACTCCTTAATGGCCTGATAAACCCAACTCTATTGGCTTGGCTGTGTGTTTTGTGCATCCCTGGCTATGTGTAAGCCTGCTAGTTCCCTTATTCCTTGGAGAATCATGCCCAGCTCGGGAGTGGCAGCGCTGCTGAGAGATTAAGGAGCACACTGGCCTATGGTTGGGTGGAATGTTACAGCGATGTAGCTGGTTGCGGATCAAATTCTTCATAAGATAAGTGATCTTGTGTATTTTACCTCTGCAATCCTATATTTACTGTTAATGAAAATGAAATGAACATGTTGAAAGAATGCTTGTTTGAATCCATGATGTTTTCGCTGTGTCTGATAGATAATTGCATCCGCGTATGATAAATTCTCATATGTGCATATTTAAGTACAATGCACATGTTTAAGCATTTTGTTTTATGCAATTTTTATGCCTATACATGTTTATGGGGCTCTTAGCCCAAGCATTGAAGCTTGGAGATCGCATCCTCTTTGCCGGTCGGAGGCATGGGGACGTGACAAAATGGTATCAGAGCTCTGGGTTGCAGCAATGGGCCTCTATGGGCCAAGAAGGAGCAACTGATAGAGGTGTATCTGATTCTGCCCAGTTGAACCAGTGGAAGACTGTGAAAATTTAAAATTTTTGTTGAAATGTTGAGCAGTCGGAAGAACCAGTGGAATTGACTTCCGCCATTGCGGAAGAAATGCCGAAGTGGACGTCCGTCGTTGCGGGTGAATTGGTGAAGTTTTCTGTCCACTGTAGTAGAAGGTTTAACATTTTCCCATCCGCCGTTGCGGACGGCGAAGCGATTCCGCCTCCAACGTAAAAGACCGCCGACAGCCGACGTGGTCAAAGAAAGACAAATTTTGAATGAAAATTTGTTTAAGTGTTGGGAAATCGAAAGCGGGAGTGATCTCTTATCCACCGTTGCGGAAGGATTCATGAAGTGAACTTCCACCAGTCGAAAGGGAAAGTGGTCCGTCAGTCCGTCGTTACGGAAGTGAAATCGCTACAGCTTCCGATCCAAAAGTCAGCCGACGCCCGATGTTAAAATTGTTCTCCGTAAGTCTCGATTGGAAGAAGTTAAGGTTTGCGCGTCCCCCGTTGTGGAAGCTGAAGGCATTTTCCAACCAATCAAAAAGACTTCCAACGCCGCAAGAGAAAGTGCACCGATCGGAAGAGGAAAGCAAAGGAGCATCCGCCGTTGTGGAAGCCAAAGACATCTGACTTCCGATGTGAAAGGGCGCCGACGTTCGACGTTAAAACTGTTCTCCGTAAGTGCCGATCGGAAGGAGTTAAGGTTTGGTGAGCCGTCGTTGCAGAAGCCAAAGTCATTTGGCTTCTGATGTCGAAATTCTGCCGACGTCCGACGTTCAAGTTGTTCCAAGTGTCAAATAGGAAGAGAAAGTGTTCCGGGAGCCGATTCGGTGGAAGAAAGAATGGAAAGAGGAGCCGATTCGGCGGAAGAAAGAATGGAAAGAGGAGCTGATTCTACGGAAGGAAGAATGGTTCCGGGAGCCGATTCAGTGGAAGGAATAGTGGAATGAGACCCGATTCTGTGCAAGCGGAAAATTTGAGTTTTTCGTGACATTTTTCCAGCAGATTTTAACTGTTTTCCAGTGGGATTTTTTACTGTTTCTCAGGGAATTTTCAAGGATGAAAAAGAGAAATTGGCAGCGATCTAATGCGCCAGATTGCATGAAAACCAATGTTTTACAAAAAAAAAAATGAGGGCGCTGCCCTCGACCCGCCATGCAGTGGCGCAAGGAAGCCACAAGGGGGAAAGCCCCCTTGACCCCCGTCACCCCCTTCAGACAGTCATTCCTTGAGGAAGAAAATTCTATGTTGGGAAAATTTGTTATTTTATGATTATTCCAAGAGAAGGTAAGTAATGTTGATTTGTATCAATGTATGCATCTAACATTTGTATTATTAAGACGTTTGCAGAACCATAAGTTACCCTCAAGCGCAGTATTCTAGGTAGTGCGGTTTGATAAGTAAGGGGTGGTTTAGTATGAGAACCCATGACGGATATGATGCTCGAGATTCATATGAGCAAGCAGAAGATGCCATGGGAGAAAATGAACATAATAGAAATGATGACATTGAGTCTAATGGAAGGAGATTCCAAGAGACACCGTCAGATGTTGCAGCTACTATGAGAAGCTTGATCAAAGCCCAAGAAGAGCAGCATCAGTTGAATGCTACTATGTTGCAGAGTTTGACGGACTTGCAAAGAAAGATAGACTCTGGACGAGGTACAGCAGGGTGAGAAGGAATTAAGAGTAGTGCTAGGAGAAGGACAAGGACTTCCAATGGATCATCTGATTCTGAAGAATCCAGCGGGGATTCAAGTTACTCTTCTCATAAAAGGAAAAGAAAGAGGCACCATAGGGATCGCTCTCGGGATGAATTTAAGAAAGCTAAACCTCCTACATTTGATGGTGAGGTAAAGACTGGACAAGAAGCTGAATCTTGGCTTCTTGGGATAAAGAAATACTTTCAAGTGCATGATTATTCAGGAAACATGAAGGCAAGAGTTGCCATATTCAATATGAATGGAAGAGCATCCATTTGGTGGGAACACTTCAAGCAAGTAAAGAGGATCAGTGAAAGGAGACTGAAGTGGAAACAGTTCAAGAAGTATTTCAAGCAGAAATACCTATCTGACAGGTATTATGATGACAAGATTAAGGAGTTCCATGAGCTGATATTGGGACAACAAACCATGGAAGAGTATGCAAACAAGTTTTTGGAGCTGTTGAGGTATGTCTGGTACATCAGAGATGAAAAAGTGAAGGTCCAGCGTTTTCTGAGTGGATTAACTCAGTCTTACAAAGATAGGATTGAGTTTTATGAGCCTATAACTCTTGAAGAAGAAATAAGGAAAGCTAAGTATTGCTATGAGCAAAGAAAAGGTAAACCAGATTACCATAAGGCATGGAAGGACAAGAAGAATGAGAAGTTCGACTAAAGAAAGAAAGGTTTCAAACCTTCTAATTTCAGGAATCAGCAGAAGCAGCCATCTCAAGCTGTGAGTAAGCCAGTTGGAGCAACCGGAGAAAATCCTAAAGATCCACAACAGAATAGAGGGGCACTCCAATGTTGGAAATGTGGAGGACCCCACATGCGCAAGAATTGCCCACTCGAGAATGAGAGTGTAAGACCAGCTTATAACATTAAAGAAGCAAAAACAGTGGGTCAAGTAGCAAGGGTATTCCCTAGGATCTATGTAGCACTAGAGGACCATCAGGAAGATCACCAGTCAGCTGTGGTTGAAGTAGCAGGTAAGATTGTGGAGCAATCTGTTTCTAATTTGATTGACCCTAGTTCTATGCACAGTTACATTACTCCTAGAGTAGTGGATATTTGTGCTTTTAAGAAAGTAAAGCATAGGAATTCTTGGTTAGTTCAGCTAGCCACTGGAACTAAGAGAAAATTCAGTGAAGTGGTAGAGAAATGTCCATTGGTCATGAATGGATTGGTCACGTGTGTAGATCTGAATGTTCTACCGCTTGGTTGCTATGATGTTCTCATTGGAATGGATTGGTTAGAAGCTCATAGGGTGAAGCTCGATTGCTACAATAAGACTTTTGAATGCATGAATGATGAAGGGAACCTCGTAGTTGTGAAAGGTATTCCAAAGGTGATTTCAGTACGGCAGGTTTCAGCAATGCAGTTAAAGAAGTTCTATAGGAAGGGTTGCCAGTTGTATGCAGCTCAGATTTTGGAGGAAACGAGAGATGAAAATTTGAGGTTGGAGGACTATCAGGTGTTACAGGAATTCAGGGATGTGTTTCCTGATGAGATTCTAGGGCTTCCTCCAAAGAGGGACATTGATTTCACTATTGAACTTGTGCTAAGAGCGGCACCAGTGTCCACGGCACCCTACAGGATGAGTACACCGGAGATGCTAGAATTAAATATGCAACTGCAAGAACTGTTGGAAAAAAAGTATATTCGATCGAGTGTGTCTCCTTGGGGAGCACCAGTTCTATTTGTTAAGAAGAAAGATGGTACGCTCAGGCTATGTATTGACTACAGGCAGTTGAACAAGGTTACTGTGAAGAATAAATATCCTTTGCCTAGGATTGATGACCTCTTTGATCAAATGAGAGGAGCAAAGGTATTTTCCAAGATTGACTTGAGGTCTGGTTACCATCAGGTGAGAATCAAGGATGAAGACATTCATAAGACAGCCTTTAAGACAAGGTATGGGCATTATGAGTTTGTAGTGGTACCATTTGGTCTCACAAATGCACCAGCTACATTTATGTGCCTTATGAATAGTGTCTTCAGCAAATATTTGGACAAGTTTGTTCTTGTTTTCCTTGATGACATTCTTGTTTATTCTAAGAATGAGGAAGAGCATGAAGAGCATTTGAGATTGACATTGAAAGTGCTCAGGGAGCTTCAGTTGTATGCAAAACTGAGCAAGTGTGACTTCCATAGAGATAGAATTCAGTATTTGGGTCACATTATCTCATAGGAGGGTATATCTGTGGACCCTGAAAAGATAGAAGCCATTATGAATTGGCCTACTCCAATAAATGTGACAGATGTAAGATCTTTCATGGGACTTGCAGGATACTACAGGAGGTTCATTGAGGGACTCTCTAGAGTTGCACATGCCATCACTTCTTTGCAAAAGAAGGGATGAAGTTCGAATGGACATCGAGGTGTGAAGAAAGCTTCCAGCGGCTGAAGAGTCTTCTCACTAGTGCACCAGTATTGAAGGTTGTAGATCCATAGAAATATTTTGTGGTGTGTACTGATGCATGCAGACAAGGGCTTGGAGGAGTCCTTATGCAGGACAATCACGTGATATGTTATGAGTCAAGAAAGCTAAAGGAACATGAGAGGAACTATGCCACTCATGATCTAGAGCTTGCAGCCATAGTACATGCCCTCAAGATGTGGAGACATTATTTGATGGGAAGAAGGTTTGAGCTCAGAACAGATCATTATGGACTGAAGTATTTGTTTGATCAGCCTACGTTGAATGCTTGGCAAGCAAGATGGATGGAATTTTTATGTGAGTTTGATTTCGAGATAAAGCACATAAAGGGAAAAGAGAATAAGGTAGCTAATGCACTCAGCAGGAAAATGCAATAAATGCATGTGGCATCTCTTAGTAATTTCCAATCAGATTTGAGGAAGCAGATCGTTGGTCATGTTGCTGGAGATGAATTGTATGAGCAGGTAAAAGACAAATTGCAATAGCAAAGCCTTGAGAAAAAGTACGAGGGATATAAATTGGAAGAAGATGGACTTCTCACTTTTAAAGAAAGAATTTATATTCCAGATGTAGCAGATTTGAGGAGAGTTGTCATGGATGAAATCCATCAAGCTCCATATCTTGGTCACCCAGGATATCAGAAGACAATTGCTACAGCTAGAAAGCAGTACTTTTGGCCAGGTATGAAAAAGGATATGGCTGAATACATTTCAAGGTGTATGAAATGTCAACAGGTAAAGGTTGAGCATCAACATCCAGCAGGTTTGTTGTAGCCTTTACCAGTTCCAGAATGGAAATGGGAAGTTATTTCCATGGATTTTATTACAGGATTTCCAATGACTTGGAGACAACATGATTCTATCATGGTTGTGGTAGACAAGTTGACAAAGGCAGCACATTTTATACCAGTTAAGTCTACGTATGAGGCTAGTGACATTGCAAAGATCTTCATGAAGGATATTTTTAAATTGCATGGATTGCTGAAGGCAATAGTTTCTAACAGGGATGTTAAGTTTACTTCCAAATTTTGGAAGGGGTTGTTTGCAAATTTGGGTACAAAGCTAAACTTCAGCACTGCATACCATCCACAGACAGATGGTCAGACAGAGAGAGTTAATCAGGTGCTTGAAGATATGCTTCGCATGTATGTGATGGACAAACCAACCAAGTGGGAAGATTACTTACACTTGGTAGAGTTTGCTTATAACAATGGACATCAAGCATCCTTGGGGATGAGTCCATATGAAGCTTTGTATGGAAGAAGGTGTAGAACACCTGTGACTTGGGATAATCCAGTGAACCAGAATGTGCTTGGACTAGAATTGCTCAAGGAAATGGAGCAAGAGGTTGTAAAGATCAGGCAGAAGCTGAAAGCAACACAGGATAGACAGAAAATCTATGCAGATAAGCATAGGGTGAACAGGGAATTCATTGTTGGGGATCATGTTTACCTCAGAGTGAGGGCAAGGAAGAGTTCCTTGAAACTTGGAAGTTGTGCCAAGTTGTCACCAAGATACTGTGGGCCGTTTGAAGTGCTTGAGAGAATAGGGCCAGTTGCATATAGACTTGCATTGCCTGCTAGCACTAGAGCTCATGATGTTTTTCATGTTTCTTTGCTTAAGAGATATGTACATGATCCTAACCATGTGATAAATTGGGATGTGATTCAGGTGGAACCCGAGGGAGAGTTCCGAATTGAGCCAATGCGCATCCTCCTCAAGAAGGTCACAATGCTCCGGAACCGAGCCATAGAGCAGGTAAAGGTGCAATGGGAGAAATTCGTGCCTGAAGAGGTTACATGGGAGCTGGAGGATGCCATGCAATTGGCACATCCATTTTTGTTCAATTCTGTGGAACACTGAGGCGATACCAGTGTAGCATTTTGTTCAATTTTGTAAAGCACTGAGGACAGTGCTATTGAAGGGGGAGGGGAATGTAATGTCCCATTTTTGACCCCATTGCACTAGATGTATATATATATATATATATTGTAATAATCATGGTGTGGAGCTAAAGGCCAAGGCCCCACCATTGATCGATTATCTTATTGTTTGGATTTAAATTTGTCACTGATTGAATATCGGGGCATGCGGGATATATTATGTTGGTCATCATGTAAATATGCATCTATAATTAAAATGAACACAACCAGCTACGGTCGTGGCGACTAAATCAAATGGGGTATGATTTTCCCAAGGATAAGGATGTGGGGAGGAAAAACCCATGTGTCATCTTCCTTGGTTTTATTTCAACCACCTTCATTTAATAATTTCTGCTGGAAGCTGGGAAAAGTTATGGCAGTTAATTGTTTTGGGAGTGGGGTGGCAGGACTGTCAGTCCATGCCTCTACGTACACTCCACCCAGAAGTTAACTTCAGAATGGCAAGGGGAAGACTTCACGCTCTCTTCACTCACGCAGGCAATGCTACTCTCCCCACGATTTTGTCTGTTTTCTCCTCACGCACAGGCTCTTGGCATTTTTGGTCTCATGCAGACATTTTCTTGGCTCCACGAGTTTGCTGAACACTCATGCACGCCCAATTTCACGTCCTTTCTGTGCTTTGTTCGTTTTCCACCATTTTCAGTCCGTTATTTCTTTCCACGCACAGGAATCTTCCTAGTTTTTACCCATGCCGTTTCCTCCACGAATTTGTGAATGATGTGGCTGAGTCCTTTCCCCATGGGTCGAATTTGTGGGTTCTGCGTTGATTGTTACTCACACCCAGGCCGGGAGTTTGTAAATTCATTTCTAGTGCGGTCTGTGTGAGTCTTCCCGTGGCTCAATTGCCTTGAATGGACTATTGATTTTCCCCTGCTGTAAGTGTGTTGCTGCTGTGTTCAGGAATTTGTTGTATGTCACTTGAGATTAGTTTTTCCTTGTTTAAGCTGTGACAGCTAAATGAGTTGCCTGAGTGCAATGGTTGGTATTCAGACTGTGAGAGGAGTAGGGATGTTGGCTTAGTTTTGCTTGATAAACCTGGTGGCTGGAACCACACAGACAGAGCTAGAGGTCTGGCCTTCTTCTCCATCACCCCTGAATAGCACTGGAAGGGAATGCAGGGCCTGAGGGACTGTGTAGCAGAGAAGGGACTGATTCCTTGTGTTGGGTGTGTATGGGTGTCTTAGAGGTCAGACTAGTTCTGGTGTAGGTGTCCTTGGCTCTGTAATGAGCTCACCAGCTTAGCAATCTACCTTCTCCAACTCCTTAATGGCCTGATAAACCCAACTCTGTTGGCTTGGCTGTGTGTTTTGTGCATCCCTGGCTATGTGTAAGCCTGCTAGTTCCCTTATTCCTTGGAGAATCATGCCCAGCTCGGGGGTGGCAGCGCTACTGAGAGATTAAGGAGCACGCTGGCCTATGGTTGGGTGGAACGTTGCAGTGACATAGCTGGTTGCAGATCGAATTCTTCATAAGATAAGTGATCTTGTGTATTTTACCTCTGCAATCCTATATTTACTATTAATGAAAATGAAATGAACATGTTGCAAGAATGATTGTTTGAATGCATGATGTTTCCGCTGTGTCTGATAGATAATTGCATCCACATATGATAAATTCTCATATGTGCATATTTAAGTACAATGCACATGTTTAAGCATTCTTTTTTATGCAATTTTTATGCCTGTACATGTTTATGGGGCTCTTAGCCCAGGCATTGAAGCTTGGAGATCACGTCCTCTTTGCCGGACGGAGGCATGGGGACGTGACACAGGTTTTGTGAGAAGATATAGGGTTCTCATCAACAGGTGTCTGAGGCATTTTCCCTCTCAATTGATGGTTCAAAGGCAGTCAGAGGAAAAGATGAATTTCACATTGATGAAAACCTAATCTCTAAAGTGACTGAACTCCTTGGTATAGGAGAAAAATGGTTCAAAACAACCATACCAAAATATATAGAGTTTAGGTCTTACCTAAAGCCTGAGCATAGAGGAGTGGTGTGGAAGAAGAGTGTTCCATCATCCTGGTTGGAAGAGAGGTGGAAACAACTATTGAAGGCCATTGCGGTATATCTGACATGTGAAGGAAGATACAACTGAGCCATTATCTACCATTTCAAGTTAATGAACCACTTCATAGGTAAAACCCAACTCAATTTTCCCTTTTACTTACACAGAAGTTTGGGAAATATGGCACACCAAGTGAAATCCCAACCAACCAAGATTGCTGGCATACTCTCTCACCATGGCCTTATCCAACTGTTGGTCCAAGAGTTGCTGAAAAGAAGGAATATGGCATGGCCTTATTTCTTGTTCTAGAATGGATTTGAGACAAGCCTTCAGCCAGAAGAGAAGGGGAAGTCTCCTACCAAAAATTCAAGCACATCAAGGAGTGGGAGAAGAAAGAGGAGGGCTATATCCCCAGCAGCAGCAGCAGAATAGCCTCCCTCCTCTTCCAAGGCCTAGAAGGTAAAAAGGAACTTGGACTTTAGTGAGAAGGGCCAAGAGGTTGAAACACACAACGAGAATATTTTAAATCTACCCCACTCATATTATGAAGAGGAGCAAGATGAAGGTGCAGACCTAGCTCTACAAATTGTACCAGTATCTTAAGCACTACCATTTGCCACACCAAAGGAGCAAGAGGAACCAACAAAGAAGGCTTACTTTGGCAAGCCCAAAAACTCAAAAGATCAATCAATTATTGAGGCAAGTTTATGAAATGGATATTTTGTAAAGGGAGATAAAGAAAAATAATGAAATATTGACCAAAAGAAATAAGTAATTACATAATACTTTCCTGGATATGAGAGGCAAATACATCTAGTTAAAAAGGAGAAACACGAAGTTCTTGAAAGACAATACTAGATTGTACAGGATGATTAGGCTCCAAAGAGTGAAGCTGAAGGAGGCCAAGGTAAAACCTAGCAGCCACCCCACTTTGGAAACCCTAGTTGAAGCTGCAATTAGCCTTCAACCTCCAGGAACTAGCCAGGGTGTTGTTAACCCTTCTAGCACCAAGCCTACTAAAGAAGAAGCTGAGCAGACAGACCTAAAGGGACATTTTTGGAAAAAACTAATAATTTTTGCAAAACAAGGCTTTTAGTGGCTTAGGCGGACACTGGGGAAGTTCATTAGCCACCGAAAGCGCCACTTTCGACAACTAATGGTTCCGATAGTCTGGCCTCTTAACCATTGAAAGTAGATAGAGGCTTAAAACCAAATTTTGGAATGCAAGACCGGTTTTGGGCGAATATAGATGGCTCAGGGACATAGTATGAAGATGAGGGCGCAGAGGAAAGCATCAAGGAAAGGTATGTTTCATTTTTACTATGACATAACAGTAGAAAAGGCCACCAACACCTAGCTATCAAAAGAAAACAGTGACTTAACCAGCAAAGGGCCAATAGCAGTGATTTTGCAGCAGTTACCTTAGTTATCTGAAGGATCATATAGTCAACTAATTCTTCAGTTAGTTAGACAAGTATTTAATTAGGGTTTTTTAACCTAATTTTCAAAAAACTATTATTTTGTTTTTTTTGTTGTAAAAAACAGATCCTGGTTTTCAGGATATGTATATTTTGTAAAGGCTATAAATCCTAAGACTAATTTTATGGAAAAGGTTCAACTTCAAGGACTTATATTAATCTTGCACATTGATCTAGGAACTAAGAATCAATATCATCAAAGAATAATCAATAAATACTCATGAAATGGTGTTAATCGGAACCAGAATTGGTTTCCTCTCTGTATATTTAATAAACAATAAATGGTTACAATACCGATGTCAAGCAATAGCTTGAATCCATGAGGAATTCGAATACCTAAGGAGACAATTCGAATTCAATGAGTGAGTCTAGCTTAAGTGACTCTCAACCATTGGTTCACACTCAGTTAACCACTTGACCAAAACCCTAATTGACTCACCAAACCTTAACTGAAGTTGGAGTGCTATAAATGACTAAATCTCAACTAAAGGAGATCAAACACATGTCATAGCAAGCCAATCATCAAGTGCTAGTGCTCCATGACTTCAATGAACCCCGATGAGGTTAACTGAAGCTAAACTGG
>LPNX010152597.1:214557-256386 GCA_001517045.1 Pseudotsuga menziesii | reverse complement strand
GCTAGGTATGCCCCCCTAAATTTTCCAAATCCCCTCTCGGCCATGCCCACTGGAGATTACCTCAAGTACATGCCTAAGTTCATAGGAGAAGGAGATTTCAGAGCTGAAGAACATCTAGAGGCATTTTACAGCTATGATGAGAACATTAACATAGAGCAAGAAGATGTATGGGCTATGGTTTTTGTGCAAAGCCTAGATGGTTAGGCTAGGAAATGGTTTAAAGAACCACCTGTTGGATCAGTGGCAGGCATTGAGGCCCTAGATGACATCTTTCTAAAACATTGGGGAGAGAGGAGAGACCACCTCTATTATATCACAGAATTCAGCAACTTGAAAAGAGAGAATGGGGAGTCTGTCTCAAATTTCACCAGGAGGTCCAACAACATGTACAGCAAGATCCCCACTGAAATCAAGCCCACTGATACCTCAGCCGGGATAACTTATGCAAATTCCTTTGACTCTGATTTCTTTCTGCTTCTCAAAGAAAGGAGGCCTATCTCCTTATCATTTATGTAGGATGCTTACCTAGAGGTAGAATCAAACATTGTGGCATCTCAGAAGGTCAAAGGAAAGGTAGACAGGAAGAAGCAGCCAGCAAGCCCTATTGGGGCTTCTTCATCAGAGAACAAGATTGACAAAATGACCAAATTGTTAGATAGCCTAACTACTGAAATGTCTAAGTTGAAGGACCAAGGACAGATACCTGTGAGGGGTAAAGGGCTAGGTGATATTGCTCCCCAAAACCCTAATTTTGTCCCTTATAGAAGAGGAACCCCCCCAGTTCAGATTCTCAGAAGGGAAACGAATCAAGGGAAAGATCAGAGAATAAGAGCTCCATTTCAAAATGTTGTATTATAAGAAGAGCCAAAATTCATTGAAGAATAAGGGGAAGCTGAAGACAACATCCACTGCATGGAGGATGAGGTGGACTATTCTTTTCTGACACAGGTGAAATATGAGGAAGCCCTAATTGATGAGCAGATCACTAAAGAGGCTATATATCATGCTAATGGTCAAGGAGGGTACAATTTAAGATCTAGGATGGTTGATCCTTTCAAGAAGAATGTTGTGCCTATCAAACAGCCTGCTGCACCAGCTAAAAAGACTACTATTTTACCAAAGAAAGTAGCTGTCATTTCCAAATCATTGCAAAAACCAGCACCTTCAGCAATCCCTGACCATGTCCAACTCAAATCTCCAGTGCATGAGGTAAGGTTTCCTGATAGGATGCACTATTCTTTCAACCTTGAGTCAGAAATTCAGAAATTGAAGATCCCTTTCCCATTAATTGAGCTAATGAAAAATGATGCATTCAAGTCTTCCATTCTGAATTCCCTTCAGCCAAAGGTGCATATTGATACTGACTTTGTAAATATGCAATATGGAAAACTTGTTGTAACCCTAGGCCCCATGATCGAATACCTAAAGGACTCATGCCCACCTTTTTGTATATCCTTGAATATCCATGATAAAATCCTTCATAACTGTCTGTTGGATTCGAGAGCTTCTCATAACCTAATGCCAAAGGCTATGATGTATGGGCTTGGTCTCAGCATCACAAAGCCCTACCATGATTTATTCTCCTTTGACTCCAGAAAGGTCAAGTGCTTGGGACTCATCAAAGACCTTGTGGTGAACCTAACTTAGCTACCTTCAAAAAGCATCATGATGGACATTGTAGTGGCTAATATCCCCCCAAAATTTGGCCTCTTGCCATCTCGATCATGGAGAAAAAGGCTAGGTGGTACCCTTAAGATGGATCTTACATATGCCACCATCCCAATGTTTGGAGGGGAGACCAAGAGGCTATATTGGGAAAATCAACTGGCCTACATCATAAGCAAGGAGAGCAATTCAGTGAATCACCCCATCTATGCAGTGGACATTGATTTAGGGTCATGCATTCTGTAAATAGATGATTCTCAGCAAACATTAGTACAGCTCACTAAGCCCACCTATTAGCAGTTCGAAGAAGTGACCACATCAATCTGGAACATGTATTTTGATGGAGCTAGGACTCAAAGATCAGCAGGTGCAGGTGTACTATTGATCTCCCCATCCAAGGAAAACATTCATCTATCTTATAAGCTTGATTTTAAAACCACTAACAATATAGCAAAATATGAAGCCTTGCTGCTAGGAGTTAAAGCTTCCAAGGAGATGGGGATCATGTGCATGAGGATTGTTGGAGATGCAGACCTTATTATACAGCAGGTCAATAACACTTTTCAGGCAAAAAATGTCATACTAAAGGCCTACAAGGATGAGGTATGGAAACTCAAAGACTCCTTTATGTTTTTTGAACTGTCATATATACCTAGGGATTTGAATCACCTGGCTGATTCCTTGGCTGTCCCTACAAGTATGTTTGTTCCTCCTTTACCTCCTAATCTCAGCTATGATGTTCAGGTTAAGTAAAGACCCTCCTTGCCAGATAATGTCAAATTTTGGAAAGTGTTTGAGAATGATGATGAGCTTAGCAAATTCCTTCAACTAGTAGATGAATTCTCTGATATACATATAGACCAGGAAAACTTAAACATGGAGGAATCCAAACAGCTCAAGTTGAAAGGTAAAGTGGCTGATCAGAACATTGTCCAATTACCCAGCAACTATATACCTCGGGGTATAGTACCTCTGGAAGATTTGTTTGATCATAATGCAATCCCTTTCAATCCTACCAAAAAGGAGTAAGACCCTGCTATCCAAGAGTAAAACATAGGTAGCCAAATCCATCAAAAACTGATAAATCTATCAACTAATTTGACTACTGATCAGAGGTCAAAATTTTGCAGCCCAACAAAAGAGTTTGTTGATGTCTTTTCCTGGGAGTATAGTGACCTAAAAACCTATGATACCAATATCATCCAGCAGAGGTTTCCTTTGGAGAAGGACACCATCCCTTTTAAGAAGAAGCTGAGACCCATCAGTCTTCTCCTATTACCATTAATTGAAAAAGAAATCCATAAGATCCTCAAAGCCAAGGTCATAATCCCCCTCAGGTATTCCAAGTGGATTGCAAACCTAGTGGTGGTAAGAAAGAAGAATGGGGAAATCAGGTTGTGTGTGGATTTTAGGAACCTGAACAAATGTTCCAAGAAAGACAACTATCCACTGCCCAAGATGGAACACATGTTGTAGAAAGTCTCAGGGGCTAGTGTCATGTCATTCCTGAATGGATTTTCTGGATACAACCAAGTTGTTGCACACCCTGATGACCAAGAGAGCACTGCCTTTACCACTCCCTGGTGCACTTTTATGTATGCTAAAATTCCATTTGGGCTGATGAATGCTGGGGTTACTTTTCAGAGAGACATGGACCTAGCTTTTGTAGGGTTAAAAGATAAATTTTTGCTCATATACTTGGATGACCTAACTATTTACTCTCATAGCCATCATGACCATTTGCAGCATTTGAGGAAGGTATTTTTGAAGTGCAAAGGTATTTGATATCACTCAATCCTAAGAAGTCCCAGTTTGCACTCAGTGAAGGGAGACTCCTAGGTCACATAGTCTCGGCTTAAGGTGTAAAGATTGATCCGGTAAGGGTGGAAGCAATCCAGAAGCTATCCATACCGAGATCAAAAAGGGACATTCAGTCCTTTTTAGGTAAGATCAATTTTATCAGGAGGTTCATCCCTAATTTCTCTGAGCTGGTGAAGCACATAATAGTCATGATGAAAAAGGATGCAGAAATAAAATGGACTAACCAGGCAAGAAGCTCTTTCGAAGACATCAAGAAGGCTATCATGGAGGCACCAACCCTGATTAGTCCTGACTATACCAAGAGTTTTTATATCTTCTCTTTTGCATCCTATGACATAGTGGTAGTTGTGTTGTTACAAAAAGATAATGAGGGTCTTGATCATCCAATTGCATACTTCAGCAAAACTTTGAGAGATGTTGAGATGAAGTATGATCCAATTAAGAAACAAACTTATGCTCTCATAAAGTCATTGAAGACTTTCATAATTTACATTCTCCATGCAAAATTCCTTGCATATGTCCCTTCAGTTGCTGTGAAGGATGTTTTGACTCAGCCTGACATTGATGGGAAGAGAGCTAAGTGGATTGACAAGCTCATTGACTTTGATATAGAGGTGAAACCCACTAAGCTAGTAAAGGGATTAGGTCTGGCCAAACTCATGGCTAAAGAAAACTGTAAACTAATGGGGATAAACTTCACATGTGTCAAATCAACAAAAGTGTAGACTGTGGTAGCAGCAGAAGTAGATCAAGATCATAATCACATTCCACCAGTAGCTAAAAACCTATTTTCATGTGAGTGGTACTCAGATATTATTCAATTTTTGCAGAAATTAGAAGTTCCTCCTGATCTCACTCCTAATCAAGCACGAGCTCTTAAGTTAAAATATGTTAAGTTTTTCATAATTGACAGACTGTTGTACTGGAAAGGACATTCTGGAATTTTGTTGAGATGTATCGATAAAGAAGAAGGAGAGTAGGGCATGCATCACTTTCATTCTAGCACATGTGGGGGCCACCACTATTGGAAAACCATAGCCCAAAAGATCCTAAGAGCATGATACTATTGGCCAGTCCTTTTTGCTAATGTGTGTACTTTTGTAAGGGCCTGTGACTAGTGCCAAATATTTATAGTGAAGTAGCAGCTCAAATCTTGCCCCTTAGGCCTATTGTGGTGAATGGGACTTTCCAGAAATAGGGTATGGATTTCATAGGTGAAATAAACCCATCTTCCAGTGGGAAGCATAAATGGATCCTAGTAGCCATAGACTACTTTACCAAATGGATAGAGGTAGTACCCACCAGGAATGCCACTCATCAAGTCATCATGAAATTTTTATATGAGAATATCTTTAGTAGGTTTGGCTACCCAGTAAGGTTAGTAACTGATAATGCGCCAGCTTTCAAAGCTGGGGCATTAGTTAAATGTGTGAGTCAATGGGAATTCAACTGGTGCATTCCACATCCTATTACCCTCAAGGCAATGGCCTGGCTGAGTCATCCAACAAAAGCCTAGTCAGGATCATCAGAAAACTACTGGAGACAAATAAGAAAAGCTAGGATTCTAAGCTTAAGTTTGCTTTATGGGCTGATAGGGTAACAGGCAAAATATCTATAGGGACCTCTCCATTCAAGTTAGTTTATGCTACTAAGGCCATTTTTCCTATTCAACTCATTCTGCTAGTGGAAACTTTTTTTCAAGAAGAGGAAGATGAACCAAATGATATGGTGAGGAGGTTGATGGACTTGGTGGAGTTGCGGAAAATCAGAAGCCCATCAACAGAGGATAAAGGGCATGTTTGACAAAAGGGAAAAAGTATACAAATTTTAGGTTGGATATTAGGTCCTAAAGTGGGATGATGTCAGACAAGACAAGGGCAAACATGAAAAATTTGACTCTTTGTGGATTGGCCCTTTTGTGATAGCCCAGGTACATAAGAATAACACCTTCAAATTGCAAAATTTGGAATGGGAAGAGGTATTTGATGGCCCAGTGAATGGGGTTTTTCTGAAACTTTACTTTATTTTAGGCTATAAGGCCTTGTTATTGTAAATTAGTAGATAGTAGGTTATTTTTTCTTACAGAATAAAATCCATGCC
Source organism: Pseudotsuga menziesii (assembly GCA_001517045.1). Lineage (NCBI taxonomy): Eukaryota > Viridiplantae > Streptophyta > Pinopsida > Pinales > Pinaceae > Pseudotsuga > Pseudotsuga menziesii. Next base: position 250,800 of record LPNX010152597.1, on the reverse strand, counting down.
CAATGGAACAGTAAATGATAGTGTTCAGTTTTTAGCTTCTTTTAGGGAAAGGCATTTTGGTCTGGGATTCTTGGGACCTCATTGGGAGGTTCCCATCCCCAAGTAGGAGCCATATGTTATCTCCCAAAATAAATTTATTTTGATAGTATTAAGAATTGGATTCATGTAATGAAATACTTGAGGATGACTGACAAATTGAAAGTCTCTATTTTTGATATGGTTGAAAAATTTGGAAGTTATAGCTTTTGGTGGCTTAGGCGAGGCTTTTAATAGCTCATTAGCCACCGAAAGGCTATGTTTCGGCAGTTAACGGTTTAGCACAGGGTAAAAGTAAACCATCGAAAGCGGGCCCGAGTGAGTAAACTGCAAAAACACTTTTGGTGGCTTAGGCAAGACTCCAAAAGATTCATTAGCCACTGAAAAGTGTTTCTTTCGGCAACTTAGGGGGAAGACCAAGAAGGATTTTAATCGCCGAAAGCAGGAAGCAAGATACATTGGTAAAGGTGCATTCGGTAGCTTAGGAGAGACTTGGAATAGCTCATTAGCCATTGAAAGGTGATACTTTTGGCATCTTATCGAATAATTCAACGCAGATTTTAACCACTGAAAGAAGAAAGATAAGAGTCGGGGAAAAAGTTCTTTCGATGGCTTAGGCGAAAGCTCGAGCTTTTCATTAGCCACCGGAAGGATGGGTTTTCGGTGGTTAAAATGGTTTTTCGACAAGGCCACTATCCACCGAAAGCGGGGTTTCAACGTGATGATGGGATGATGGTTTCGATGGGTTAGGAGAAAGAGATATCACTTCATTAGCCACCAAAAGCCATCTTTTCGGCGGCTAGTAGACAAACTCCCGGAGGCTATTAACCATCGAAAAGGCAAAGTGAGGAAATGGTTAGAAAAAAAAAAATCAAACCTCATTAGTAAGATAAACAATCAATGTAGGGCATGACAAAGCACCGAAATGACTTGAGCCTACATAACCGCATGTGGAAATAAGTAAAGGAGGTCGTTATAGAATTGATAGAGGACTAATAGGATTCAAAACCCTCAGTTTTATTCCACCTATCCAAAAGAACAACAGAAAGATCACCAAATACCCAGGCTAATTTGTAAAATGATTGTTGGGAAAAGGAAATCGAGAAGATCAACTATTGTCATCACCTTATGGTCTCAGTATCCATCATGACAGCATAAGCCCTCATAATCAGGGCCAAAGGAATCCAACACATTTCACTTTCGATCTTATCATTCCTCTCCACCAGGAAAACCATCTCTGAGGATGTAGCCTGCTAACACACTGTATATAGAACTTATAATTATTTTGCAGGTATCCAGGAGAGGCACTCATCAAGATGAAAAAGGGAGGACCTGCTCTCAAGCAAGAGCTAGGAGATATAAGCTATTTGGAAGCACATCCATAGGTCTATAAACTCTTCCAAGATGTTGGCTGCCACAGGTTTTGTGAGAAGATACAGGGTTCTCATCAACAGGTGGTTGAGGAATTTTCCCTCTCATTTGATGGTTCAAAGGCAGTCATAGGCAAAGAGGAATTTCACATAGATGAAACCCTAATCTCTGAAGTGACCGAACTCCCTGGCATAGGAGAGAAATGGTTCAAAACCACCATACCAAAAGATGTAGAGTTTAGGACTTACCTAAAGCCTAAGCATAGAGGAGTGGTGTGGAAGAAGAGTGTTCCATCATCCTGGTTGGAAGAGAGGTGGCAACAACTACTAAAGGCCATTGTGGTCTACCTGACATGTGAAGGAAGATACAACAGAGCCATGATCTACCATTTCAAGTTAATGAACCACTTCGTAGGTAAAAGCCCACTCAATTTTCCCTTTTACTTACATAGAAGTTTGGGAAAGATGGCACACCAAGTGAAATCCCAGCCACCAAAGATTGCTGGAAGAATATCTCACCATGGCCTTATCCAACTGTTGGTCCAAGAGTTGCTGAAAAGAATGAATATGGCATGGCCTTATTTCTTGTTCTGGAATGTATTTGAAATAGGCCTTCAGCTAGAAGAGAAGGAGAAGTCTCCTGCCAAAAATTCAAGCACACCAAGGAGTGGGAGTAGAAAGAGGAGGGCTATATCCCCAGCAGCAGTAGCAGAACAGCTTCCCTCCTCTTGCAAGGCCAAGAAGGTAAAAAAGAACTTGGACTTTAGTGAGAAGGACCAGGTGGTTGAAACACACAATGAGAATATTTTAAATCTACCCTACTCACATTCTTAAGAGTAAGAGAAATGTGAAGACCTAGCTCTGCAAATTGTGCTAGTATCTGAAGCACTAACATCCCCCACATAAAAGGAGCAAGAGGAACCAACAAAGAAGGCTTCCTCTAGCAAGCCCAAAACTCAAAAGATCAATCAATTACTAAGGCAAGTTTATGAAATGGAGATTTTGGAAAGGGAGATAAAGAAAAATAATGAAATCTTGACCAAAAGGAATAAGCAATTACATAATTCTTTCCTGGATATGAGAGGCAAATACATCTTGTTAAAAAGGAGAAACCTGAGGTTCATGAAAGACAATACTAGATTGTACAGGATGATTAGGATCCAAATACTGAAGCTGAAGGAGGCCAAGGCAAACCCTAGCATCCACCCCACTTTGGAAACCCTAGCTGAAGTTGTAGTTAGCCTTCAGCCTCCAAAAACTAGCCAGGGTGTTGTTAACCCTTCTAGCACCAAGCCTACTGAAGAAGAAAGATGAGCAGACAGACCTAAAGGGACATTTTTGGAAAAACCTAATAATTTTTGCAAAACAGGGCTTTCGGTGGCTTAGGTGGATGCTCGGGTAGTTCATTAGCTATTGAAAGTGCCGCTTTCGGCAGCTAACAGTTCTGATAATCTGGCCTCTTAACCACCGAAAGCAGACAAAGGCTTAAAATTAAATTTTGGCATACATGACCAGTTTTGGGCGAATATAGATGGCTAAGGGACATAGTCTGAAGATGAAGGGCATAGAGGAAAGCATCAAGAAAAGGTCTGTTTTAGTTTTACTATGACATAACAGTAGAAAAGGCCACCAACACCTAGTTGTCAAAAGAAAATAGTGACTTAACCAACAGAGGGCCAGTGGTAGTGATTTCCAGCAGTTACCTCAGTTATCTAAATGTTCATATAATGAACTAATTTTTTAGTTAGTTAGACAAGTACTTAATTAGGGTTTTTTAACCTAATTTGCAAAAAACTATTTTTATTTTTATTTTTGTAAAAAACAGATCCTGGTTTTCAGGATTTGTATATTTTGTAAAGGCTATAAAGCCTAAGACTAATTTTATGGAAAAGGTTCAACTTCGGGGACTTATATACCTATACTATTGTCAACTTCTCATTTTGCTCATGATTTAATATAAGCTCTTTGGTCATCATTTTGTTCAGCTTCCATCTCTGTCTTTTCTGTGCTTATGTTTGAATGTGTATTCAGGTTATATTCAAATTAATTAATGACTGATATTTTTCACCCTATTAGCATGTTGAACTGATTTGAATTATAAGTACCATCCTTATCATGATTTAGCCATTTATATGCATCTGTTTTGTGTGTAAATCTGCCAGCCTCGTGAGTTCTCCATCCTTGCACCTTATTGTCAACCTCTGAACATTGGTAACTAAAGCCTTGTACCTGATTGAGTTTCATGCATGTATTGAGAGTGGAAGGTCATATAGGTCACTTGACTTGATCCATATTAGAAAACCGCAAAAACATTGTAAGTTACCAGGCATCCTCGAGCTACAACCTAGAGGAGTTTCCTGGAGTGATAACAGGGTGTTTTAATTATCTTACACACACTCGAGCCAACTTATCTTATGTAGTTAGTGTGGCTTTGAGATAGATGGATCAGCCTCGTGAGATCCACTGGAGGGAATCCAAAAGAATCCTAAACTTTGTTCAAGGAACAAGAACTCATGGGATCTTCTACAAAGCAAAATCTAATCTTGATTTGATTGGGTTTACTGACAGTGATTGGGCAGGTGACAACAAAGATCAAAAGTCTACATTAGGATATGTGTTCATGCTTGCAGAAGGACCAATCAGCTGGTCAAGCAAGAAGCAGAGTGCCATAGCACTCTCATCTACAGAAGCAGAGTATATAGGTGTTGTAAATGAAGCAACTCAATGTTTGTGGTTGCAGGGATTACTTGGAGAATGTGGCTTCGAATCAGAGTTTTCAACTATGATATACTGTGATAATCAGAGCACCATTCGAATCTACAATGATCCAGTTTAGAGACAGTAAACAAATCACATTGAGATCCATATGCACTACATCAAACAGCTTGTGCATGATGGTACCATTCATCTACTCTTATGTGCATCTTCAGAACACATAGCAGACATCTTCACCAAACTTTTTTGTGAGAAGAAATTCAGCAATCTCAAATCACTGTTGGGGATTGTTGATCATGCTGTGAAGCATGATTGATGGAAATATTTCCAAATTTTGTTTTCTTGTCCATGTTTAAGGGAGGATTTCCCACTGGGTTTTTTCCTCTTTCCTAGGTTGTATGGACAAGCAGTATGTAAAGGGTGACTAAGCCTTGTTGCTAGGCCCTATATTTTTCTAATATTTACTCATAAAGTTGGGCTTAAGCAGGGGTGTTAGAATAATCAACCCATAGTTACCTACCTTAGACATTAATTTAATCATTTTTGTCTTATTACCTAGTTTCCTAGATTCCACTCTATGCTAGTTGCCTTCTGCGTGTCCTAGAAGTCAACACATGCTAAAACTAAGTCATGGAGCACTTGGGAAACATCCTGGAAATCTATTTTGGCATTTTTTCTTTATTCCAAATTCTCCAAAGCACATATCTGCTTTTTCTGTAAATCTCCCTTGTTTTATTTCTGATTTAAGGCAAAGGGAAACCTAGACTAGTGGTAACTGCCTTGTTTTTTGCCCAAATCATCCTCCCTCCTTTTCTCCAAATAAAAGCATGTATGAGTTTTATTTCCATAAATATTTATCTTTCCCACTTGACTTATCCAATTCCTGAGCATCTACCTATATTTGGAAACTGCTTTATGCACTTATGGGGGATTTGACTAGTTTTGGTAAGCCTGCTTTTTGACTATTTCAAATGGCATCTTTATGCATTCAAATCTCTCATGTAATTATATATTACATCAGCCTATTACTTCACAAGGTTATCTATTGTACACTTAATCAATACATATTAGTGTTAGGCTCCAATTTCAGTCTCCTTTGGTGTTAATTTTGCATGTTTGATTAGCAATTTTGTGAGTGTAATTGTTCTATCTCTTGGGTTCAATTTCCACACGTTCTTAGTCAATTCGAGCACCAACTCTAGTTGGTCCCAACTATGATTTTTGGAGTGAGAAATTTAAAGCTATTTTGCAAGGTCAAGGATGTTAGGATTATGTTGAAATAGGGTTTACAGAACCTAATTCAAATACTGTTGCAATAATGTTCGCTGCTCAAAGAAACTGTTATCACTCCAGGAGTCTTTCCCTAACTGTGAAGGAAATGAGCTTGGTAACTTAAATATTCAATAATGTATGGGAAAAAGAATCAAGTTAGATGAATAAATATGCTCACATCCACTCAGAAACACATGAATCCATTCAAAGACAAAGGATTTGTACTATAATGTTCAAAAGGTTTAAATCAAATGTATGGAAGCATGAAGAAGACTTATCATACTAGCATAAATCTACATACAATAGCATATGTGAATGGCCAGCTATGATCGGTAAAGTATTTGCAATCCAAGATCATCAACGCAGTGATAAGATGACACTTACCAGGTATTAGATGAAGCATGAAAGAATACATATAAGTTTAGTACATTTATAAAGATATGAGATGACAGTCATCTTTCATCAGATATACATAAACATGAAAAGAAAGAAGACGAAAACTGAACAAACAAAGCAAAAGAAGCTCCTGTGTCAAACTGAATTCATAGATGTCTGAAATAAGGTATGGCCACAAACCTCCAAAGTTGAATCACAGTCCTCAGACTATTATCTCCCCCCCCATCACAATATTATCGATCTTGGCTTTATAGCCTTTACATCAAGAGTTAGATCCTATCAAGAAGGATCGAGAATACTAAAAATAGAATAATATAAAACTAATTACAAACTTTATAGGAGCAAATCCTATATAAAGGGGAGTCAAACTCTTATCCAAATCTGGTCTTCAACATCTTCAACATCTTCAACGGTCTTTAAGGAGATGATAAGGCACTCAAAATCTTTCTTTGACAGCTTATGCGATCCTTGACCAAAAATAACAAAGGACCTTTGATCTTCTTGCATTGTAATATACCTCTAATGCTGGGAGAGGATAATGTTTTGAATCCTTTTAATTATTTCCCTCCATAAAAATCATCTCCACACATCTTGGGAACAAAAAATTCAATATGGGAAAAAAGAAGACTATTCTACCAATCTCTGTGCTTTCGGTGGATTTTGGGAGCAAAATTTAGAATGATTAGGCCACCGAAAACCCTACTTTCAGTTGCTAAAGATGCATGTGTAAACCCGAATAGCCACTGAAAAAGTCTCCTGCATGTTTTTGGAACCTGTAGATGCATGTTTTCAAACATCAACACATCTAACTCCTTGATTTATATATGAGACATGACCCTCCATATATATGAAGTTGTCACCTATATAGTCGATTTGCATACTTGATGTGTCTATTTGTGGTTGACTCATGGCTTTGAAGTTTGACTTAAAAGAAATATGAGTTTATATATAATTTAAGCACTTTTGAACATACACCACATATCTTGATAATATGAGTTTTGATTTAAAAATAATAAAACAAATGTATTAGTTTTAGATTTTTAAATATACAAAGCATAGATTAGGGGTTTATGGAAACACTAACCACATTTTTACAAGTCAAAGGACAAAGCAAAGGATGATGGCAAAACGTAATCAACAAGAACTTGATGAGAAACCTAGAGGTTAAGACACTGGCCAAAAGACTGAACAAAGCAATAAAGAGAGATAAAAACGCTCTCGAAAGTGGATTACATTTTGGTAGCTAACATCTGGCTCCAACTCGAGGATGGAAACCTCCCTGTGAGGTTTCAAGAACCTACTAGTTCTAGTCGCCTTATATGTTGGGATTATGGAGTCATCTGGCCTGTGAAACCAAACTCTCAAGGCCTATGCAATTGATCTCTATAAACCTTCGAAAACTTCCATTCTCAAGTTTTTCCTTTATTCATATAAACTGACTGCTATTTCCGCTGCAAAGTGGAAGAAAAGAAATGCTCAGGAAATGACCTTATTTCCTACCCTACTCTACTCTAACTAGTTCTGCAATTGGTTAAGTGAATGCTGACTTCCATAACAGCCATTCAAATAGTTTGAAAATTGAAGAAACCTTATCTCTGTCACTTATCAACAACTAATGTTTGAAATGTAACAATAGTAATAAGAACTTTTTTCCGAAAATCATGCTCACCTGAAAACATGGCTAAGCTAGAGAAATCTGAAACTTTCAATCTCTTTGAAAAGTATAAATCCATGAATGCTACCACCGGATCCTTGAAAGGAAGATCAGAAACATGCTGATCTTCAAGAAACAACTGTACATCAATGGCAGTTCCTTTGCTGGAAAATTGATGACCTTCTTGTTCTCTTAAGATCAACTTGTGATCATCAAAAATTTCAAATTTCTCTTCAGCATAATGATTACAAGAGGATAACAAAATAGGTTTTACATCATATGGATAAGCATCAGCTAAGAACATATAATTCCTATGCAATCATCAATTATCATAGGCTCTTCCTGATTTACAAACTGGTCATAAACTTCACATGCATACTTGTCTCTAGAATACTCATCAAATATTGAAGAATCCTGACCTAAATCTAAAATAATTTCACCTACTATCTGTTGTTCTAAATATGCTTTATACTCGTTAGCTTCTTGCTAAAAATTTGAAATGTAGTGACATTCTGCTTGTTCATGTGCTTGCATATTTTCAGAGTAAACCCACTCTCTAATCATCCTAGAAGCATGAATGTTCTCCTCTACCTCTTGAGCATCTTCAAACAAGCTCCTTAAGGATGAATATTTCCTTTCTAGCAAAAGAAGGGCAAGTTCTGAATGCAAACTCATAACATAATATATCATGGAAACTATCTCTGTAGGCCAGATATCCAAAGGTATGTCACGATAGCTGTTGTAAAACCTTCAATTGAAAACATACAAAGCTTCATCCTCCTCTCTCTTCAAAGCATAAAATTCAACGAGATAAAAATAAAGAGATTTGTTCTCACCCCAATGTTTTAAAAAGGAATTTGACAATTCGATCCAAGAGCCAATAGAATCAGCTCTCATACCCTTAAACCATGCAACGACATCTTTGACCAAAGACTTGGGAAAAAATCTCATGATCACATCTTCATGAATAATCTGAAAATGATCAACAAAATCTTCAAAAGATTCCAAGTTCTTTTTAGCTAAAGCTTGATTCTCTCCATAAAACCAAGGGAGATATTCATAACAGTCAAGAGGATAAGGATGAAGACGAGAGGGAATTTTTAATGGATTAAACATCTTCATCCTGATTTTGATTTGAAAGGATGTCGGCTGATCATGAGGGATAGCAATTTGCTGACAAGGTTCAAAGGTTATGGCAACAAGTGCTGAGCTCTGCATAGGTTTCAAATCAGTTTTGATATCTTCAAGGTTACATGGCTGATCAGATTTAGAAGGAATTTGGATACAAAGGTCATTTTTATAGATGAGCTAAGGCACAAAGACTGATTCAACTTCAACAATACTAGAAGGCTGCAAATATTCTTCTAAAAATGGATTTATAAAAAATGGTTGATAATCTTCAGAATATACAAAATATAGGATAATTATTTTAACATGTGAAGGAAAAAGTATAAAGGAGCTGATAAATAATAACAGCAGTTCATAAAGTAAACTGATGAACTGGTACCTGGATTTACAATTCATCCTCTTCATCTTCTGTCAACCAGATATTCCCTAGTGGAGTCCTTAATCATGGAGTCGCCAGGAAGATGATACAGTCAATTATGTGTCCTCCTTTTGTCTTCCATCAAAAGTCAGATCTATGTTGTTCTCCGAGGGAAACTAGATTCAATCTCTTCTCCCCAGAAACGGCACCAATTTTTTATCACTCCAGGATTATTTCCCTGACTATGAAGGGAATGAGCCTCGTAACTTAAATATTCAATAATGTATGGGAAAAGGAATCAAGTCAGATGAATAAATATGCTTGTATCCACTAAGAAACACATGAATCCATTCGAATATGAAGGCTTTCTACTATATTGTTCAAAAGGTTTAAATCAAATGTATGGAAGCATGGAGAAGACTTATCATACTAGCAGAAATCTACATACAATAGCATATGTGAATGGCCAGCTATGATAGGTAAAGTATTTGCAGTCCAAGATCATCAACGCAGTGATAAGATGACAGTTACCAGGTGTTAGATGAAGCATGAAATAATACATATAGGTTTAGTACATCGATAAAGAGATGCGATGATAGTCATCTGTCATCAGATATACATAAACATGAAAAGAAAGAAGATGAAAACTGAACAAACACAACAAAAGAAGATTCTATGTCAAACTAAATTCATAGATGTCTAAAATAAGGTATGGCCACAAGCCTCCAAAGTTGAATCACAGTCCTCAGACTGTTTCCTTCCTCCCCTAAAACAATATTATCTATCTTGGCTTTTTAGCCTTTACATCAAGAAGTTAGATCCTATAAGTAAGGATTGATAATACTAAAAATAGAATAATATAAAACTAATTACAAGATTTATAGGAGCAGATCCTATATAAAGGGGAGTCAAACCCTTATTCAAATCCGGTCTTCAATAGCTTCAACGGTGTTTAAGGAGATGATAAGGCACTCAGAATCTTTCTTTGACAGCTTATGCGATCCTTGACCAAAAATAGCAAAGGGACTTTGATCTTCTTGCATTGTAATCTGCCTCTAAAGCTGGGAGAGGATAATGTTTTGAATCCTTTTAATTATTTCCCTCCATAAAAATCATCTCCACACATCATGGGAACAAAAAATTCAATCTGGGTAAAAAAAAGACTATTCTGCCAATCTCTACGCTTTCGGTGGCTTCTGGGAGAAAAATTTAGAATGATTAGGCCACCGAAATCCCTGCTTTTGGTTGATAAAGATGCCTATGTAAACCCAAATAGCCACCAAAAAAGACTCCTGCGTGTTTTTGGAATGTGTATATGCAAATTTTCAAACACCAACACATCTAACTCCTTGATTTGTATATGAGACATGACCCTCCATATCTGTGAAACTGTCACCTATATATAGTCGATCTGCATACTTGATGTGTCAATTTGTGGCTGACTCGTGGCTTTGAAGTTTGACATAAAACAAATATGAGTTTATATATAATGTAAGCACTTTTGAACATACACCAAATATCTTGATAATACGAGTTTTTATTTAAAAATAATAAAACAAATGTATATGTTTTATATTTTCAAATCTACAAAGCATAGACTAGGGGCTTATGGCAATACTAACCACATTTTTTCAAGTCAAAGGACAAAGCAAAGGATGATGGGAAAAAGTAATCAACAAGAACTTGATGAGAAACCTGGAGGTTAAGACACTGGCCAAAAGACCAAAGAAAGCAATAAAGAGAGATAAAAACTCTCTCAAAAGTCCATTACATTTTGGTCGCTAACATGGCTCCAACTCGGGGATGGAATCCTCCATGTGAGGTTCCAAGAACCTAATAGTTTCAATCACCTTATATGTTGGGCTTATGGAGTCATCTGGCCTATGAAACCAAACTCTCAAGGCCTGTGCAACTGATCTCTGTACACCTTCGAAAACTGCCATTCTCAAGATCTTCCTTTATTCATATACACTAACTACTATTTCTACTGCAAAGTGGAATAAAAGAAATGCTAGGGTAGCGAGCTTATTTCCTACCCTACTCTACTCTAACCAGTTCTGCAATTGGTAAAGTGAATGTTGACTTCCATAACAGCCATTGAAGCAATTTGAAATTTGAAGAAACCTTGTCTTTGTCACTAATCAACAACTGATGTTTGAAATGTAACAATAGTAATAAGAATTATTTCCGGAAATCACACTCACCTTAAAAAATGGGTTACCTAGAGAAATATGAAACTTTCAAGCTCTCTGAAAAGTATAACTCCATGAATGCTGCAGCCAGATCCTTGAAAGGAAGATCAGAAACATGATGATCTTCAGGAAACAATTGTACATCAATAAAAGTTCCTCTGCTGGAAAATTGATGACCTTCTTGTTCTCTTAAGATCAACTTGTGATCATCAAAAATTTCAAATTTCTATTCAGCATAATGATTACAAGAGGATAAAAAAACAACGTTTACATCATATGGATAAGGATAAGCTAAGAACATATAATTTCCTATGCAACCATAAGTTATCATAGGCTCTTCCTGATTAACAAACTGCTCATAAACTTCACATGCATACTTGTCTCTAGAATACTCAGCAAATATTGAAGATTCCTGACCTAAATCTGAAATAATTTCATCTACTTGCTGTTGTTCTAAATCTACTTTATACTCCTTACCTTCCTGCTGAAAATCTGAAATGTAGTGACATTTTGCTTGCTCATGTGCTTGCATATTTTCAGAGTAAATGCGTTTTCTAATCATCCTGGAAGCATGAATGTTCTCCTCTACCTCTTGAGCATATTCAAACAAGCTCCTTAAGGATGAAGACTTCCTTTCTAGCAAAAGAAGGGCAAGTTCTGAATGCAAAATCATAACATAATATATCATGGCAGTTGTTTATGTAGGCCGGATCTCCAAAGGCATGTCATGATAGATTGTGTAAAACCTTCGATTGAAAATAGACAAAGCTTCATCCTCCTCTCTCTTCAAAGCATAAAAGTCAGCAAGATACAAATCAAGATATTTGTTCTCACCCCAATGCTTCAAAAAGGCATTTGAAAATTCGATCCAAGAGCCAATAGAATCAGCTCTTAGACCCTTAAGCCATGCAGTAGCATATTTGACCAAAGACTTGGAAAAAAATCTCATGATCACATCTTCATGAACAATATAAAAATGATAAACAAAATATTCAAAAGATTCCAAGTGACTTTCAGCTGAAGCTTGATTCTCTCCAGAAAACCAAGGGAGATATTCATAACAGTCAAGAGGATAAGGATGAAGAGGAGAGGGAAGTTTTAATGGCTTAAACATCTTCATCCTGATTTTGATTTGAAAGGCTATGGGCTGATCGTGAGGGATAGAATTTGCTGACAAGGTTCAAAGGTTATGGCAACAAGTGCTGAGCTCTGCATAGGTTTCAAAACAGTCTTGATTTCTTCAAGGTTACATGGCTGATCAGATTTAGAAGGAATTTGGATACAGAGATCTTTTTTATAAATGAGTTGAGGAAAAACTACTGATTCAACTTCTACAATACAAGCAGGCTGCAAATATTCTTCTAAAGATGGATTTATAAAAAATGGCTGATAATATTCAAAATATACAAAACAAAGGATAATTCTTTTAACATGTGAAGGAAAAAGTATAAAGGAGCTGATAAAGAATAACAACAGTTCATAAAGTAAACTGATGAACTGTTACCTGGATTTAGAATTCAACCTCTTCATCTTCTGTCAACTGGATCTTCCCCAGTGGAGTCCTTAATTGTGGAGTCGCCAGGAAGATGATACAGTCAATTTTGTGTCCTCCTTTTGTCTACCATCAAAATTCGAATCTATGTCGTTCTCCCAGGGAAACTAGATTCAATATCCTCTCCCCAGCAATAGCGCCAATTTGTTATCACTCCAAGAGTCTTTCCCTGACTGTGAAGGGAATGATCCTAGTAAATTAAATATTCAATAATGTATGGGAAAAAGAATCAAGCGGGATGAATAAATATGCTCACATCCGCTTAGAAACACATGAATCCATTCGAGGACGAAGGCTTTCTGCTATATTGTTCAGAAGGTTTAAATCAAATGTATGGAAGCATGGAGAAGACTTATCATACTAGCAGAAATCTACTTAACAATAGCATATGTGAATGGCCAGCTATGATAGGTAAAGTATTTGTAGTCCAAGATCATCAACGCAACGATAAGATGACAGTTACCGGGCATTAGATGAAGCATGAAAGAATACATATAGGTTTAGTACATTGATAAAGAGATGAGATGATAGTCATCTGTCATTAGATATACATAAACATGAAAAGAAAGAATATGAAAACTGAACAAACACAACAAAAGAAGCTTCTGTGTCAAACTCAATTCATAGATGTCTAAAATAAGGTATGGCCGCAAGCCTCCAAAGTTGAATCATAGTCCTGAGACTATTTTCTTACCCCCCTAAAACAATATTATCTATCTTGGATTTATAGCCTTTACATCAAGAAGTTAGATCCTATAAGGAAGGAGTGAGAATACTAAAAATAGAATAATATAAAACTAATTAAAAACTATATATGAGCAAATCCTATATAAAGGGGAGTCAAACCCTTATCTGAATCTGGTATTCAACATCTTCAACAGCTTCAATGGCCTTTAAGGAGATGATAAGGCACTCAGAATCTTTCTTTGGCAGCTTATGCAATCCTTGACCAAAATTAGTGAAGGGCCTTTGATCTTCTTGCATTGTAATATACCTCTAATGCTGGGAGAGGATAATGTTTTGAATCCTTTTAATTATTTCCCTTCATAAAAATCATCTCCACACATCTTGGGAATAAAAAATTCAATTTGGGCAAAAAGAAAATTATTCTACCAATCTCTGCACTTTCGGTGGCTTTTGGGAACAAAATTTAGAATGATTAGACCACCGAAAGCCCTGCTTTCGATTGCTAAAGATGCCTGTGTAAACCCGAATAGCCACTGAAAAAGAATCCTGCGTGTTTTTGGAACCTGTAGATGCAAATTTTCAAACATCAACACATCTAACTCCTTGATTTCTTTATGAGACATGGACCTCCATATCTGTGAAGCTGTCACCTATATAGTCGATCTGCATACTTGATGTGTCAAGTTTTGGCTGACTCGAGGCTTTGAAGTTTGACTTAAAACAACTATGAGTTTATATATAACTTAAGCACTTTTGAACATACACCACATGTCTTGATAATTTGACTTTTGATTTAAAAATAATGAAACAAATGTATATGTTTTATATTTTTAAATCTACAAAGCATAGACTAGGGGTTTATGGCAAAACTAACCACATTTTTGCAAGTCAAAGGACAAAGCAAAGGATGATGGTCAAAAGTAATCAACAAGAAGTTGATGAGAAACCTGGAGGTTAAGACACTAGCCAAAAGACTGAAGAAAGGAATAAAGAGAGATAAAAACGCTCTCGAAAGTCCATTACATTTTGGTCGCTAATAGAAACAAATTAGAAGAACTTAAGCAAAAGGAAGGAAAAGCAAAATCATGGATTTTAGTTTCATTAGATGATTCTATTTTTTCCTAAAATTACTGGTTCTAAAATTGATAAAGAATCTTGGGATATTCTTAAAATAGCTTATAAGGGTAATGGTAAAGTAGAAACCGTTAGAATTCAAACCCTTAGAACTCAATTTGAAATTCTCAAAATGGTTGAATTAGAAAGTGTTGATCAGTTTATGACTAAAGTTATGGGTATTGTGAATCAACTTAGAATTAATGGTGAAAAGGAATTGACTGATCAAAGATTTGTTGAAAAAGTTCTAAGATGTTTACCCAAGAAATTTGAAATGGTAGTCACTGATATTCTTGAGTTGAAAGATTTAACTAATTTTTCTATAGAATAATTGATTGGTTCATTGTTATCTCATGAAGCAAGGATGAACTTAGATGTTGGTACTTTAGAACATGCATTTCACTCTAAGATTTCCATGGACATAGGAAGAGGCAGAGGATTTTGTGCAAAAAGAAGACATGGTCGAGGACGTTCTCAGTCAAAAGATAAATCAGAATAAACAAAGGACAAGTCAGAGCAGTCAAGATCATCTTCACAAGATCATAGCCAAAGATGGACAGACAAATAGGAAATTCAATGTCAATATTGTAAGAATTATGGTCATCATATATCTGAATGTCGTAAGTTGCAGTATAAACATAAAGCTAATGTTATAGAAAGTGAAACATATGATGCAATGTTTCTTTCATGTCAGGTCTCTGAGCAAGTTCTTGACAAAAATATTTGGTTGCTAGATAGTGGATGTAGCAATCATATGACTGGTCACAATGATTTGATTTCTAATATTGATACATCTGCTACTACTACAATTAGTTTGGGTGATAATCATTTAGTTAAAGCTTCTGGAAAAGGTGTTGTGCAGTTTTAACAAAGCCTAATGAAGTGAAACATGTTTATGATGTTTATTATGTACCAAATCTCAAGCAAAATCTGTTAGGTGTAGGACAACTAATGGCACATGGTTTGATATTAATTTTTATGACACTTACTACAAAATCTTTGATCCATATAGAAAATTTGTTGCAAAATGTTATATGAAAAAGAACATATTGTTTCCATTCGAAATGCAAAGTGGAAATATGTATGCATGTAATCTTTCTAATGCAAATGAAACTAAATTATGGCATTATCACTATGGTCATTTACCAATCAAAAGTATAAGTTTGTTACAAAAACAGAGTATGGTCAAAGGATTGCCTTCTTCAATTAATGAGACTCCTTCTTGTGAAAGTTGCATAGTAGGAAAAGATCAGCGGGATAGTTTTCCATCAGCCTCTTATAGAGCCAAAGATTTCTTAGAGTTAGTTCACACAGACTTATGTGGACCTATGCAAAATCAGTCAATTGGTGGATTTTTTTATTTTTTGACATTTATTGATGATTTTAGTAGGAAAGTTTGGGTTTATTTTCTCAAACACAAATCATATACTTTCACATATTTCGAAGAATTCAAGGCTGAAGCAGAGAAACAAAGTGGAAAATTTGTCAAAGTTTTGAGATCATATGGAAGAGGAGAATATGATTATAGAGAGTTTGTTGATTTTTGTAAACAACATGGTATAAAAAACAAACAACTACCAGATATACTCCACAACAAAATGGAGTGGTAGAAAGAAAGAATCGCACCATCATGAACATGGCCAGGAGTTTACTTACAACAAGAAAATTATCAAAATATTATTGGGTTGAAGCAATTGCATGTTCTTTTTACATACTAAATAGATCACCAACTTCTAGTGTTCAAGGTAAGGTACCCGAAGCAAAATGGAGTGGATTAAAGGTAACTGTTTCTCATTTTAGAATATTTGGTTGCGTTGCTTTTTCTCATGTTTTTGAAGAACTAAGAAAACAGCTTGATGATAGAAGTGAGAAGTACATTTTTATTGGTTATAGTGAACAATCGAAAGCATACAGATTATATAATCCTGTCATTAAAAAATTTCTAGTAAGTAGAGATATTAAATTCAGGGAAAATGAATCATGGAATGAAATGGAATGAAATGGAAAACAATACATCTCATAATCCTTTTCTTGAGTTAGATGAAAATCAAGCACCTCCAACACACCTACCAAGATTGCAAGTTCAAATTGAAAGCAGTTCTTCATCTCATAATGATTCTTCATCTCACAATGATTCAGATTCTGATCATACACATCAAAAAATGAAAAGTTTGAGTAATATATATGATCAAGATGTAGTACAATTTGTTTTTTTCTCATCACAGTCTACTTGTTTTGATGAAGCTGCGAAGCAAAAGGAATGGGTAGATGCAATGAATAATGAAATCGAAGCTATTGAAAGAAACAATACATGGGATTTAGTTATGTACCTGTATATAAAAATGTCAGAGGTGTTAAATGGGTTTATAAAACAAAACTGAATGAGAAAGGTGAGATTGATAAACACAAAGTAAGGTTAGTTGCCAGAGGTTTTTCACAACAACCTGGCATTGATTATGGTGAAACTTTTTCACCTGTAGCAAGATTGGATACTGTTCGTTTTGTTTTGGACATTGTAGCACAAAATAAGTGTCCTATTTATCAAATGGATGTAAAATATGCTTTTCTAAATGGAGTATTAAATGAAAAGTGTATGTGTTTCAGCCACATGGATTTGAAGTCAAAGGACAAGAGCATTGAGTGTACAAATTGAAGAAAGCATTGTATGGTTTGAAGCAAGCTCCGTGAGCTTGGTACAGTAGAATTGATCAGTATCTACTCAAAGATGGTTTCAGTAAGAGAAACAATGAGCCTAAATGTACTTTATATATCAAGGTAAATCAGTAGGGTAAAAATTTTATTCTATGTCTTTATGCTGAAGACATGATCTACACAGGAAACATGATGTTAGATCAATTTAAAAAAGCCATGAAAAGTGAGTTTGAAATGACAAATCTGGGATTAATGAAGTATTTCTTAGGCATTGAAGTAGAACAATCTAATCATGGTATATGTATTAGTCAATAGAAATATGTTGCTGATATTTTGAAAAAGTTTAATATGGAAAAGTGTAAACCTACTGACACTCCTATTTCTCTTAGCAGAAAGTTAAGCAAGGAATATTTGGGATCAGTAGTTAATTCTACTTTGTATAAACAACTTGTTGGTAGTCTTATGTATCTTACTACTACAAGACCTGACATAGTAGATGCAACAAGTTACATTTCTAGGTTTATCGAATCTCCTAAGGATTCTCATTGGAAATTTGGTAAAAGAATATTAAGATACATTGAAAGTACAACCACTTATGGTTTATGGTACACAGGTTCACCAGATAGTATGCTCACAGGTTACATAGATATTGATTATGCAAGTAGTATTGATGACAGAAAAAGCACTTGAGGATATGTTTTTCTCTTTGGCAAGAATTTGATTTCATGGGAATACAAGAAGCAGCCCATAGTTTCTATCTCTTCTACAAAAGCAGAATACATAACAACAACAACGAAAGCATGTCATGTAGTTTGGCTTAAATGACTTTTAATGGATTTTGGATATACAACAAAAGAACCTGTTTTGATTTTTTGTGATAATATTTCTTCCATTTCCTTGTCAAAGAATAATGTATTTCATCATAAAAGCAAACATATTGACACCATATTTCACTTCATTCGTGAACTTGTCACAGGTGGTGACATTTCTCTCAATTTTTTTTGGTTCTAAAGAAAATCTAGTTGATATCTTCACCAAGCCTTTGAGAAGAGATGTTTTTCAATATCAATGTCAAAATCTAAGCATAGTTAATAATGTAACCCTTGAGGTTAAGAGGGAGTGTTAGAAATAAATAATTAATCTCATATGTTAGATATTTAGTTGGTAAACAGTTTGAAACTGTTGTATTCAATTGTTTTCGTTACCAACCATAAATGGTCCAATGTATGTTATTTAATAATTTAATAAGAGATCAACTCGAGGGTTCTCTGTCCATTATATTTTGTATTCTTCTTTCTATATTATTTTCAAAATTTCCATGGATTCAAAGGAAAGATATGAATATGCATCATGGTGACAAAGAGGTGTTGTGACAATAGGATTACATATTTAGCTTAGCATTCAACCTCAATATGGACAATTCGAAGATAACCAAAACTCTATGTTTCCGATGATCTCCTAAATATTAAGTTTGTTTATATATTGAATCACAAGCATTATCCCAACCGACATTATTAGAACCCTTATTGCAAATCCTAGTGTAAAAATTGTTGAAATTCAAAATTATGATATTGCTATAC
Organism: Pseudotsuga menziesii; assembly: GCA_001517045.1. NCBI lineage: Eukaryota > Viridiplantae > Streptophyta > Pinopsida > Pinales > Pinaceae > Pseudotsuga > Pseudotsuga menziesii. The sequence continues at coordinate 232,095 of LPNX010152597.1, read as the reverse complement.
ATTGTCTTAAAATTGAGCATAAAAGCATTTTCATATCATTCATTAATATTTTTTTTCCATTTATGGCATACATTGTTCAAAACACCTACATATATTTAGTGTATCTTTAGTTGCAACACAAGATCTCATGCATTTTTCCAGAATATAGGCAAAGAAATATGGAACTAAAGTTTAGTCAACAACGCCAGATGCAAAAGAATTTTCTATCATAAATTTAATATGAACTGAAACACCTACATATATTCAGTGTATGTTGAATTGCAACACAAGATATGATGCATTTTTCCATAATATAGGCAAAGAAATATGGAACTAAAGTTTAGCTAACAATGCCATATGCAAAAGAAGTTTCTATCACGATGTCTTATGGATATTTATTTAAATTTCCAAGTTCTAATACCTTTCAATTATTTCTAGTTGCCAACATGATATTAAGAAGAACCCCTTTAAGAATAAATGCCAAGAAAAATATGAACTTGGATGTTGGTACTTTAGAACATTTATTTCACTCTAAGATTTCCATGGACAGAGGAAGAGGCAGAGGATTTCATGCAAAAAGAGGACATGGTCAAGGACGTTCTCAGTCAAAAGATAAATCAGACCAAACGAAGGACAAGTCAGAGCAGTCAAGATCATCTTCACAAGATCATAGCCAAAGATGGACAGCCAAATCGGAAATTCAATGTCAGTATTGTAAGAATTATGGTCATCATATATCTAAGTGTCGTAAGTTGCAGTATAAACATAAAGTTAATGTTACAGAAAGTGAAACATCTGATGCAATGTTTCTTTCATGTCAAGTCTTTGAGCAAGTTCTTGACAAAAATATTTGGTTTCTAGATAGTGGATGTAGTAATCATATGACTGGTCACAATGATTTGATTTCTAATCTTGATACATCTGCTACTACTACAATTAGTTTGGGTGATAATCATTTAGTTAAAGCTTCCGAAAAAGGTGTTTTGCCAGTTTTAACAAAGCATGATGAAGTGAAACATGTTTATGATGTTTATTATGTACCAAATCTCAAGCATAATTTGTTAGGTGTAGGACAACTAATGGCGCATGGTTATGATATTAATTTCCATGACACTTACTGCAAAATATTTGATCCAAATAGAAAATTTGTTGCAAAACGTTATCTGACGAAGAACAGATTGTTTCCATTTGAAATGCGAAGCGGAAATATGTATGCATGTAATCTTTCTAATGCAAATGAAACTGAATTATGGCCTTATCACTATGGTCATTTACTAGTCAAAAGTATGAGTTTGTTACAAAAACAGAGTATGTTCAAAGGATTGCCTTCCTCAATTAATGAGACTCCTTCTTGTGAAAGTTGCATAGTAGGAAAACATCAGAGGGATAGTTTTCGATCAGCCTCTTATAGAGCCAAATATTGCATAGAGTTAGTTCACACAGACTTAGGTGGACCTATGCAAAATCAGTCAACTAGTGGATTTTTTTATTTTTTGACATTTATTGATGATTTTAGGAGGAAGGTTTGGGTTTTTTTATCAAACACAAATAAGATACTTTCACATATTTCAAAGATTTCAAGGATGAAGCAGAGAAACAAAGTGGAAAAATTGTCAAAGTTTTGACATCAGATGGGGGAGGAGAATATGATTCTAGAGAGTTTGTTTATTTTTGTAAACAACATGGTATAAAAAAACAAACAACTACCAGATATACTCCACAGCAAAATGGAGTGGCAGAAAAAAAGAATCGCACAATCATGAACATGTCTAGGATTTTACTTACAACAAGAAAATTATCAAAATATTATTGGGTTGAAGCAATTGCATGTCTGTTTACATACTAAATAGATCACCAACTTCCAGTGTTCAAGGTAAGGTACCCGAAGAAAAATGGAGTGGATTAAAGGTAATTGTTTCTCATTTCAGAATATTTGGTTGCATTTCTTTTGCTCATGTTTCTGAAGAACTAAGAAAAAAGCTTGATGATAGAAGTGAGAAGTACATTTTTATTAATTATAGTGTACAATCGAAAGAATACAGATTATATAATCCTGTCGCTAAAAACTTTCTAGTAATTAGAGATGTTAAATTCATGGAAAATGAATCATGGAATGAAATGGAAAACAATACATCTCATAATCCTTTTCTTGAGTTAGATGAACATCAAGCACCTACAACACACCTACCAAGATTGCAAGTTCAAAATGAAAGCAGTTCTTCATCTCATAATGATTCTTCATCTCACAGTGATTCAGATTCTTATCATACACATCAAAAAATGAAAAGTTTGAGTGATATATATGATTAACATGTAGTGCAATTTGCATTTTTCTCATCACACCCTACTTATTTTGATGAAGCTGCAAAGAAAAAAGAATGGGTATATGCAATGAATAATGAAATCAAATCTATTGAAAGAAACAATACATAGGATTTAGTTGATCTACCTGTAGATAAAAATGGCATAGGTGTTAAATGGGTTTATAAAACAAAACTGAATGAGAAAGGTGAGATTGATAAACATAAAGTAAGGTTAGTTGTTTCCATGTCTTCTTATTTCTCCATTGACTCAACCTTCCTCCTACATTGATCTATTCGATTGGCCATATCTTGTTCTTTCTTCGCTATAATCTAACAATATTGACAATTTCCTCTTGCTTCATGTGTAGCTTTGCTGCTTCATGCTCCAAAGTCCTTTCTTCACTTGATATTCTTCTTGAATATGATCCAGATCATCGTACCTCCTTCGTTTTTAACATAGATGGGATGGTGCATCCTCTCCCATAGTGATGTCTACACTTTTGTTTCTATCTATGTGTGAGATAACATATCTTTGGATATAATTTGAATAACCATGCTTTATTTTGATGTTTTGATGTAGTGGTACAACCCTTTGAATTATATAATCTGCAAATTCTTTTCCATCCCGGCTGCGGAACACCCACAACAAAAATAATATAGCTACAATCAAAACTATGAGAATATTAGGCACTACAATCCATAGGATGCCTGTTCGGGAGATATCTACCATTTCTTCTTCATAGACATTGGAATGTAAATAACGGTCGTTAGCAGTATCATCCATGGAGGCCACTCCTTAGATAATGTATGGACTTTGTTTTTGTTTATAGATATATGGACATATATTTTTCAAATATGGAGTGAAACCATATCATGGATTGAGATTTTAAACACGATTTCGACATATATTTAGTTTGTTCTCTTTTTCATTATGTCGTGGCTACTTGTGTCGTAATTTAACTTTCCTTTTATCCCACATGCGTAAGACGATTCACGATTCAATTGTTTATAAATGTCAATAGTTGCATATATATCCTAGCAACTGTACCTAGGGGTCCAATAAAAGAACGTTGTGTTGTAAGATAAGTTTCATACGATTGCATCACCTTATATTTATATTTGCTGGATCTTTCAGCCAATATCCCCTTGCAGATGAAGATTCATTGGTCTATTCGGCTGGCTTGTGTGAATTGCGAAGGTGGTTCTCGACGTAACCTAAAAAACCTAAGCAATCCAATGTTCTCTTAATCTTGAACGACAACTGGAATGCATTGAACTATTAAATTCTTGGAATCCCTGGGAACCAATAGAAGACTCTCTTCCATCAAAATCCTATGGAGCTTAGCAACTGACAAAATGTCCTTAACTGATATATACCTCGGGGTGCAATAAAAGAACGTCGTGTTGCAAGGTATGCAAGGAGATGTGGACATATACAACAAGACATTATATTTTTCACATAATCGGCCATTACATTATCAACATGTATTCTTCTCTCATTGCAGATGAAGATTCATTGGTCTATTCGGCTGGCTTGTGTGAATTGCGAAGGTGGTTCTCGACGTAACCTAAAAAAACCTAAGCAATCCAATGTTCTCTTAATCTTGAACGACAACTGGAATGCATTGAACTATTAAATTCTTGGAATCCCTAGGAACCAATAGAAGACTCTCTTCCATCAAAATCCTATGGAGCTTAGCAACTGACAAAATGTCCTTAACTGATATATACCTCGGGGTGCAATAAAAGAACGCCGTGTTGCAAGGTAAGCAAGGAGATGTGGACATATACAACAAGACATTATATTTTTCACATAATCGGCCATTACATTCTCAACATGTATTCTTCTCTCATCCAAATGAGAATGGATTTTTAGTTTTTCTAGTTCTTATGTTACAATCAAGTAACATTGCATAAATTTATGGATCTATCTACTATCTTGTTCCTTATACTAATGATTGTCACTTCATCTTATATCTTGAATGAATAAAACAGTTATCTTTTATGCTTCAGGTGTTTGATCAAACCACCATCTGGTTTTTAAGTTCATTCTTCATCTGCTTCTTCCTTTATCATATATCTTGATAGCATGTGCACGTTTTTTTTGGGTGTTTTAATATACTATGTGATGACTGTGTGTAGTTTTTCGTGAGTGCTGGGCTTTACGAGAGTTCAGAGGACGGCTATGATATGGGCAAATATAGGAGAATTTGGTTTGATTTTTGTAAATTCTTTGAATATTAACATTTTTTCATAAAGACTAATTATAAATCCCCATTTCTATACTGACTTGAGTTACATTCAGGCAAAAAATGATAGGAGCATATGTTCTAATTTAAATTCATGCATAAAAATCAGGCCTCTATGTCCACATGGATAGCTATTTGCATACCTTGGACCAGTGTGAAACCATAGAAAACAAATATTCAGACTTGGTTTTAGAAGGAACAGAATAAATGAAGAAACTATTGAAAAATGTATATGAAAATTAAAAATAAGGTTCCAAAGCATATACAATGATGGCAAGCAAAACTTCATTCAGAATGAATGATACTCAACAAGTCCAACTAAAGATGTCGACCACAATTTCAACATAAGAACTTATTTATAAAGTTGAGAAGCAATTCTATTTCGTTGCAATGTGTTAAAGGTTTTAGTTCTTTCACATATTCCCCAAGCCCTAGAAAAATAAAAGGAATCCATGGCACCACCATTTAATGTCAAGATCACCCTCAAAGAGTACTGCACTCCAAAACATCACCCATCAAGAACCTGGATTCTACACTTTGGTTACATTTCTCTGATCTCTTCGTGGTGTCCATCACTTTCACTCTTATGTGAGCAATATTTTACACAGAGTAAGACAGAATCATAACAGTTTTCCCTACCTTTCCTTCACCACAGTAGAAATTTTCAATTCCCAAGGAAACACACTTCCACTTAAAGGTGAGTTCAGCAACATGGATGAAACAGAGAGATTCCTTTCTCTAGTAGACATCGTAGCAAAACTGCCAGATAACCTACAAAAAGAACTTCTTAGTTTCTTTTTCTCTCCATATGATCCATAATCAGGTCTGCGTGGTACTGCAGCCACATGAAGACTCTCTGGTAGCAGACAGTTACAGATTGACCCTGCAAGTCCAAGATTAAAGGTGATGAGTGGACTTGAATTTATGAGCTTGATTAGTTGTAAGAAGGAGCCATGTTGAACACTTATTTACACAAGTCTGTTTTTTCAATTTCACGGAGCATGAAACAACAATTCACATAAAACAATTGATGAAATTTAAAATTATAAAAAACAGAAAACAATGAAACAGGGGAAATAATTAAAGGAAATCTATAAACAGGATATATACATGGACAGCAACAACCAGCCTAGCAGTTTTTTTGTCAACACCATTGAGAACATGCTAAGACAGGTCTAAACAAGAAAGCACAAGAGCAAAACCTTTGATATGTAGTTCAGTGACCTCTTAGGTAGTTCTGTCCTATGGCCAAAGGCCAATTATGTTCTCATTTTCAGAGCTTGGTTTGGCTTGTGACTTTATTTAGGCATTTACAAAACTTAAAACTATTATATAAATAGAACAAAACATTTCATAAAAACATAAAACAACAAACCAGCAAAGTGGTGAACAAATCTTGCAATGACCAGAGAATTGAATTCATAGGAATGAAAACACGGACCAATTTTCGCCAGTCGGTTCACCCAGCTTGGAATGGAGTTCCCAGTCAATTTCAAGCAAATGTCATTACATAAGTGATTATAGTTCTTGGCAATAAGGTGGTAGGTATCTCCATTGTAGTTTCGTGCAAGATGCTATAAAAATTCTCTGAGTTGCGAAGGACTAATATTTGTAGTCCCAATATATATGGATTTACGAAATGTAAAACCAGGGCATTGACGTGGCTCCACCTCAAACACACCACTAGTAGGAAAATCATGTGCCCCAAATGCATACTCCACACCATGAACTGCATCCAAATGAATATAGAGAAATTTTTAGGTAGGTAATCTCACTTCCCTTTCACATCCACTCTTCTACAAAACATGTTTTTATCAACAAAATATCAATGCTAGGAAGAAAAACATTATAGATGGACTTAAGTAATCTACAAACAGAATTTGCACAAAGCCACTATACATGGACATAATTATCTAGTGTACAAACAGAATTTGTATGCTAAGACATTTGACAGGTCTTGTATACCTTTTCAATTCAAGACCATATTCCATCATCTATCAGCTAGCCGAACATCCGCCTAAGTTTGGAAATTCTTCATATTACTGTTTTGAATACCTAGGTTTTCAATGTTCATATATATACAATGCCAAACTTTTAAATGACTAACATCCTAAGATATGGTACAGTGAAGATAAAAAAATGTTGAAGGTAAAAAGAAATAAGTCAGCTCAAGCCTGATAAAGACAGGCTTTATTGTCCACTCCAGCGACTCTACAGCAACCCCATCTGCTATGTATATCTGCCAATCAGCAGCACCAGCAGTCGGCCTTGCTGACATGAGAACTCAAACTATATGGGTTTTTAGAAATGTACTAAGCTCAGATCGGCTTCGTCACTTCTGCATCATCAGAATCACACAACAAATCAGACAATCAACGCAAAATTAACCATTAAGATTAGTTGGGGACCGGTGCTTACTGTTAACAGTTTGCCAATCGAGATTATATACCAGCAAACCCACATCATTAACCATTGATTATAATCAGCTATAAATCAAACTCCGTAGCGACCATGGCTTTCTGCTCCCTCCCACAATTTGTCTAGATGCAACCCAGTCTAGCACGCAAACATCCCATCGAAGCATTGAAATAAGTATAGAAAATCTCCACATACCTTGACCTAAAGCATGGCAAAATAAAATATATAAGAAATTAACCATAGACTTCGGCCACCAAGTATCAAACACTGATACCAAACACCTACAATCCGACAAACATATTTCTCACCACGGGGAATCTCCTTCAATCCCAATCCATAGAATACAGATTTTTTATTTAGATGGTTTAATCTTGCATCACGGATTTGGAATTTAATGTCAAAAAGTTGGAATTATAATTTATTAAAACTTTTTAGAATTAAAAAACCGATACCCAGACACCTATAACTGACAAACATTTTTCTTATTATAAAAAATCTAACACTTATGAAGCTTCATAATAGCAAACTTCTCTGGAACCAACTGCCCAAGGGAGCCCACGTGAGCCTGGGCTGCATGCACACCACGTGGTCTTTGATTTCACCAACTACGATACACTCTCAGAGAGAACACAATAGGAGGGATTTACAGAGAATTGACGAGGGATCTATCGAAGCAAATCACAGCATAGAGACGCCCCTTTCGATTTCCACGTGGCCATTTCGCCGAGTTTATTGATGCACGCTATCATGGCTTCAACATAAATTGTCTTTGATTGAAAGAACAAATCAGAGGTGTGCGGGGGCAGTGGAAATTGAACGGAAATCAGTAGAATTTCTGATGAATTGAACAGTTTAGAGAATCTCTGATGTTCGAGCTTGACTCTGCGGCTTGTCCATATACGGGATGAGCTATAGATAGCGTTTGTAATGGAATTTGACAGCATTTGGCCTCTTTTTTGTAGGGCTGGTCATGGTGAGTTCGCTCGGAAGCGGAGTGGAGACATGTTGGCAGCGGCTTATTGAGGGGAAATGTGGGATCAGGGCCCTTTGTGCCAACAACCTAAAAATGGATGGGATTGAAAATGAGACATTGCTTCATACGTTGGAACAGCTGCCATCTCAAGTTGTTGCTGCTCTGCCGTATGGCACTGGTCCGGGAGAATTTGATGCAGAGTATTGGCTTCACCCCAAGGTTAGGGTTTTCTTCAATGCAGAGTTGACGCAAACAGCCAAGTTAATCGATACGTATATATTTTATGGCTCAGTCTGCATAGAGTTACAGGGTCTGCTAAGAGTGAAATAACATATAACATACACAATTCTGCGTTAGTTACTGCATGCTTCAAAGTATCCCATTTATTTTGGTAGGTTTCTTTAATATCTCCATTAGGTCATAGACATAAGAAATTTTGGCTGAAATTTAATAAGACTTACTTATCGATGCAAAGGAACCGAGATCCAGTTCCATCAATATGATTTATGTTGTGTAAATTTATTTCTGAATAATAGATTTTACATCTTCTGTTGCTTTGAGATTCCTTGCAGGAAAGATCTATGTTACCAGAAATGGGAAACGAAACGAGAAACGAGAACGGTACGAGAAACGAAGTTACCAGGTTTCGCAAGTATAAGAAACGAGGAGAGAGAAAAACAAAAAATTGAATTAATGAAAATATATAAATTAAATACTATGACAATTTGCAGATTTTAGTACTGACTCGACTTGGTTCAGCATTTCAAACTCTAAGCTCCAACCAGCTTCACCCAGTTAATTTTAGCTTCAAAGACTAACAAACAAACTCCAGGTTCGTTCAACTCCGAATTGAAGAATGGAAACCAATTCATTATAGGTTTAAAGAGGAAAAAATAGTACAAAGAAATCATAAATTTACATATTATGGCTGATTTGTTTACGATACGTGTAAGCCTGCCAAAACACAACTATTATTCACAAATATATATGATAAGATCTTGTTTTAGATGTTTTGGGCTCTGTAAACCTATTGATATTAATACTGAAATCTTCAAATGAAAAGAATGGAAATGGGACATATACTGCAACCTATAATAACCCCATTTCTGGGATATGAATGAATAAAATTATAATATATTAATTGGAATAGCAGTTTCAACAAGGTTTTGGAGAAATTTATAACAGAACAAACGAATGAATAAAATTATAATATATTAACTGGAATAGGAGTTTCAAAAAGGTTTTGGAGAAATTTATAACAGAACATACGATAGCTTGGGCATTTGTCCATAAGGTGTCTATCGTTGCAATTTACTCATTTGTCCATACGATGTTTATCGTTGCAATTTACTATCTCTAGATAGTAAAAGACATTTACCCAATTTACTTATGATGCCCCAAACATAGAGAATTCACTAGCGAGGACACTTGACCTTTGCTATGAACTTGGTCAGCCTACGAATGTGCTGCTATCAACCAACACTTGGTGTGTAGGTGAAATCGGTGGAATTGCTAGATTGATTCAATAAATCCAGAACCTTTAACGGAGATCCTTGGAACTTCAGCTGAAATCCTCTTGCAAAAGCACACGATGTCAACTCTATCCACACTTGCTTGCCTCGTTACCTATCAAAAATCTAAAAATTAAACCCCGAAATTAACCAATTCGCAAAAAAACGAAAATTCGTTTCTTGATAAACCGCTGGGGAAAACACTGCGTCTTTTAAGAAACGGAATTTTGGCTGCAGAAATGAAAACGGCCGTAGAAAACGGCGTTTTCCGTCTCGTTGCCATTTCTACACCGTTTTTTGTGATAAACGTGGCCTGCCGTCATGTTTCTGGTAACATAGGGAAAGATCAATATTGCCCCTCGTTTAGCCAGAACTCTTGCGGTTTCAACTCCAATTCCAGAGGTTGCACATGTACATCAAACATATTTGAATAAGAAATCATCAGCTAAAACTAATCAATTCAAGCAGACAACAAGATTTAATATAGAAGATGGGGCAAGTTACAAGAGTAAGCGTACTATTACCAGTGATTATTGCAATTACAGAGTTAAGGCTACAACCAGCAATGACGTCTTTAGTCGTGGATTTAGAGCCAAAGCCACACGGTCCTGCTACGCCAATCAGGTATTTTATTGTGCCCAACATCTCTCTTATGAAAATAATATTCTTATTATTTCACACTAATACCTGCAATGACCTTGATGCACTAGTCTGCTACTTGCCTATGTATTTCCTGAGAAGAAAAAAAAGGTACAGCAAAATTCAAATGATTGAACGTTATATCGAAGGGAGATCTACTGTTGTCTTGTATGTATATATCCTAATAAGGCGGACGAGCGCCGGTAGCCCAAGCAAGGACATTAGGCGGAAGCTGGCTGTTAATGGGATTGCTGTAGATTTCCATACCACCGCAAGAATCATTTGATGCCGGATTTCCGTGCCCGTTTGATGCTGCTGCCATAGCTCCCTAGTTGTCCTGTAATTGGGTGTTTTGCTGCGTTTTCTTCGTCTACTTTTGCGGGCAGGCGGTGATATGAGGGATTCGTAAACGAAGCCGCTAACAATATTTTCAAGTGATAGAAATGCAATCTCCATACATGAAGCCTCTCTGAAGGGATGGAAGCTCTGATGAAGGGACGGCAGATGAAGGATACAGTTGTTTTTCAGTCAGAAGGTAGCAGATGAGATACAGCTGTTTTTAGTCAGAAGAAGAGATGAACATAAATCAGGAATGAAGGAGCCAAATGACCCCAATCGTCAGACGAAAGCATCCTACGGCTGGAAAAAAAAAACATTAGCTGGGGGAGTCCACTCCCATTTGTTAAACGCCTTACGACGTAATTAAGGTATTAAGAAGACTTAATAGCTCTTGCAGACTCCTCCATATGACTTGGTATTTTTCTCAATGAGCTTTGGCTTGGATATTGGGTCAATACTTTATAAAATAAACCTGGCTCATTAAATAAACTTAGCTCCTGATGTTGAACTTTAAAACTTACAAATTGGCCTTGTGCCAATGTTTTTTTATAAAATAACCCAATATTTTATAAATTAAACCTGGCTCTATTTTATAAATTAAACCTGGCTCATTAAATAAACTTAGCTCCTGATGCTGAACTTTAAGACTTAAATATTGACCTTGTGCCAATGATTTTTTATAAAATAATCCCCCAAGCCAATATATAATTTTATAAAATAACCCAATATTTTATAAATTAAACCTGGCTCTATTTTATAAATTAAACCTGGCTCATTAAATAAACTTAGCTCCTGATGTTGAACTTTAAGACTTAAAGATTAGCCTTGTGCCAATGCTTTTTGATAAAATAACCCCCCAAGCCAATATATATTTTTATAAAATAAAAACTTTAATTCATAAATTTAATAAAATAAAATTTTTGTCTGAAAGTTTAGATTTTTAGCCGGGAACACAATTTAAAATATATAAGTCAAACATAGACTTGAAAAACCATTTTTTTGAGTCCACATAATGAAAAAATTCTCTTTCTTCCACCCAAAAAGTATTCAAGCCCATTCTCCTTGCAAAACCTGGGAAACTTTGATAAATGACCAAGTGAGCAAAACCTCAACTCTACCAAGTCATCAATGTAAACTAGAAACTCATGAGGCGACAACACCAACTCCCACACTAATAAAATAGTTCTAATAGTTGTCTCCAATTGGAGATGTTATCCTTCATGTGAGGTAGCAAAGAACCCATAGACCAAGTGCCTGATCCATTGGGTTGTTACCAATCTTTCATGAAACCTTTAACCTATTTTGATTTGTAACTGTCAACTGAACCCATTCTCCAACTCGTAACTTGCTACCAATCATTCCTCTGAATATTGAAACCAACTATAAACTGTAAATCTGAACTTGAAACTTCAAACTGAAACTAAAATTCATACTGAAATCGAACTAAAAATTCGATGAAAGAAATGCTCACCATTTCAAGCTAATTCATACACCTACCTACCCTATTCTACTGACCACAACCACCAAGTCAAGTAAACTATGATTTCCAATTAAGCCAAACAAGTAATTGATCCAACGAATGAACTTCCTCATCATGCTAGATCAAAATCAAAACATAAGAACATAATGGAAAAAATGTATGATAAAAGACTTGACCTTTATTGCAAACACATAACAACAACACCAACAACAAATCATGTTAAAACAGTAATGCCATGGATTGTTTGCTATGGACAAATTTGTACCAGACTAGCAAAAAAAACTCTATGTGAACACATGTAAAACTAGCTGAAAAAATCAAGTGACAACAACAAGGTAGTTGCAGAAAACATGAAAACACAGTTCTAAATAAATAAATCAAGGATTACTAGCAAATTATCAACCATTTAGCATATATAATAGAAATGACCTAACAACTACAACTCTTGGCATTGCCATCATTTGTCATCAACAAACTAGCAGAAATAAAAGCAACCATAAAAATACTAGAAAGAGTTTATCTAAGACTATTGAATTAGTTTTAACTATTTAATTAATCTTGGAACATGATGAACACATTGCGAGTAAAATTTGGTACATACAAATATAAATAATATGGCCAATAAATAAGGCTTCATTTTAGATAAAAAGAAATCAATATTTCTTGTTGAATTACTTTTAGGTATTAAATTAAGCCTGAAACATGATGAATACATTTATGAATTAAATTTGTTACAGATCAAAGTTAATTTTGAGATAGAATTAGAGATGATATGACTGACAAAGAAGGTTTCGTTTTAGGAAACAAAAACGTAGGAACCATAAAACTATTCAATGAAAAGTGATACAACTGAGAAGTGAATTACATGCTCCATATTTTTTACTATGTTTTTCTTGATGTGAAAGTCTTTGCTTTTTTTCACATAAATCCATCATCATATGACATGGGCCAAATATGAAAGTGACAAGGGAAAATGCAAATAAAGTGTTAATAATAGCATTGTTGTTATGGAAAAAAAAGCATTATTCGTATTATAAATTCCATAAGTTATATAGTTGATGAACATCTGGAAACACCAACTAGAGTTTCAAAGTTTCCATAGAGGCTATATAATATGCCACATGGATAGTGTCAACACCTACTTTTGTTCATTTCTTCTAGTAGGAAAATCATCGACATAGAAAAATTCAAAAGCTACAGATATTTTTATGGCCATGTGATATATGCAAAAAAAAAATAGGTGGGAGATCTATTGTATCTTTCATGTGCAACAAAACAGTTTCCTCATCTATTTATTTTTTTCATGTTTCTCTATTCATTCATATGTTTCATGCACATTGTGTGCAGAACATAGTTAAAATAGCAACAAAAGCGACAATAGTAAACCCAAATTGCCCAACAATTTTAACAAATTTGTTGCTATTTAATATTTAAACGAAACAAACTATTTTAACTATTGGATAATTTAACTAGGAATCTAAACAAAACATACTATAGTTAAAATAGGAACAACTCAGTGTACAATGAAATAGATTTCTGGGAAAATACTAAATGCAAATTGGTTCAAACTTATTTGCATGCCAGTAAATCACATTTGGATAAACAATACTAAAGCCAATTGTTTTAGCAAGGAAAGTATCAACAACCAGAATTATTAGTAATGAATGAATGAAATGCAACATAGCCTAGTTCTGACAAAATACTAGAAAAACATAAGACAAATATTTTTTTCAACTCGTAGACAATAGCATAAAATCGAATGATCCATTGCAACATACCACATCCATTGCAATGCTATGCAATATATGTATGATGTGTTTCTATACATTTTTTTATGAATAACTGTGAAACACTACATAACATTTCACAATACCTGTAAATACACTAACTATCATTAAAGTTTTTCGTGCATGGCTTAGTATACGAACCTAGAACCCTGAACAAAAATTGAACAAAGGAATACAACTATCACCTTTTTGGGGTGGCATGAAAGGATGAATAATGTGTCGACATATGAATTGTCAATGATGCACAAAGTAGAAATTGCCAAATCTTTTGCAAAGTACTAATGGATTATTGCAAATTCTCTATAATTTGTAAATATCTCTAGAATTCATCTAACGGATAAAGAGGTGGAGCAACCTATGACTTTTTTTTTTGGAAATTCATAGAGGTTACTTCAACATCTATATTTCTTAGAGAATTCTCTACAGTTTCCAACAACATAGATGTCACATTTTGTAGTTGAAAGGAAATCTATTAGAGAACATGGAAAGAGCATAAATGGTTGGAACAGTCTTTTCTCTAGGGCATACCAAGAAACCTTTTCTATTTTCCATTTTCCATTTTAAAGGGATTGGAAAAGAGAAATATACTATGCATGGAATTGAGCACATGGTCTTCAAATGACTCGGGAATTTTCTTGCAGAAATAGCAACAAACATATCAAAAATGGAAATCTAGTTTCCTAATTACCATGGTACGCAACTTTTGTTCAAATACTATTTTCTACAAATGCGAAAAAACTATGCATTGTGCACTAAAATCAAAACCATTCATACTGTTACCACCTAAGTTGTACCTAGTGGTTTTTTATCAAGTGAGCCTGGTGAACTGGACAACGATAACTTGTTCAGACTTCAGAAGACCTTTGGAAGTACTTCTGGGAAGTGCTTGTTGTACTATATCACATGTTCATACCCCATGGGGGAGTTGTAATAAATGTTCTAGAATGATAGTCTTTGTAAAAGACTCGGTCTCTTAGACTTTATTTGTCAATCCGATCAGCCCAGGGTGTTTTTTCCCTTGGTTATTATTGGTTGTTGAATAAACGACTGATAATTTCTGAGTTTTTCACTCCATACCTCCAAAGTTGGGGTGGTCAGCTTGGCATTTAGGCCTATTGAGGTTATTAGAATCTATGTGTCAATGTATAAACATGCTAGGCATCATGGTCGAGTCATATGAACATGTCTAAGTCCCCCTAGGTTTTTTCAACTTTTTAAATTTTTTTTTTCAATGTTTTTTATTAAAATTTATTTTTTCCAAAACTTAGGCTATTTTTTAATAGTTTAATTGGAAAAATTGGTTTTGTAATAAAAGTGGGCCAAATAATCAGTTTCAGTCATGTAGGTGCTCATTTTCAAGCTAAGATCACCATGTAAACCCATGGACCCACTATTTCCTAGTTTTGAGTGATTTTCCATCACTCGGGTTAGAAAGCCCCAAAAAATCATTTATTGATTATTTTAATTAATAAATTGATGAATAATGGAGCAAATCCAAAATCATAGATCAGTGGATTCTCAGTCAATTTGATTGAAATCAGTAAGATCTGAACCAGATTAACTGGATCTGACAAATCCTTGACTGAAGGAGGTGATCAAATCAGATCCAGAGTTGATCTTCAGCAGCTTTATGGGGAATTGCGCCCTCTCTCTCTCCTCCACATGTGTGGACTCTCCTGGATGCTCTGTGGACTGATGTGTTGGTTTATGGGTTGATGTGTCGGCTCAATCAGCCCCCCGGTCAACAAGTAGACTCATTTCAGCTTCAAATCTGCATTAATTGACTCTCCATCAGCTAATTTGATCTGTCTCCTTGGGATTTGCACCCCTTCTGAGTTGGATCTCCTAGTTTTTGTATATATCCAAGCATAAGCCTCCTCTTCCAAGATAGTTAGAGTTGGATTGAAGGCATTGCTATTGTAATACTGTTGTAATCTTTTGATTGTTGGAATAAAGAAGCTTCGGAGGCCAAATGGTGTAATGCTCTCATGTGTGTGGATTAAGCATTGTCTTATGGCTATTGATGTTGTTGGCTTTTCTCTCAATTTCTGCATCTAAACCTTGTCTGGCTTGAACGATTCAGCTGAATCAATAGGAGTATAGTTGTGGCAATTAAGGTTACTTATTTTTATTATATCTCATAGCATATATGTTAGAAGATCTAGATTATACATGATTAATAAGTTTATTTGCATGTAATTCTTGTCTCTTTTTCATATATATATCCAGCTCTCATGAGGTTTCGTGCAGGATTGTGTGTTTAGCTTTTAGGTAGCAAGGATTGGATGAGTTGTGGATCTAGTTTGACTCCACTGTACATCCAAAATATTTGTGAAGACATTTCCCCTCTATATTCCACTAACAAGTTTTCATTGCAAATCCATCCAACAACGAGCCTTTCCCCTTCTCTTCCTCCTTTCTTTTAAAATTAATCTTCCGGTTACCTGTCTCTTCCTCTTATGATCAGATATAGTTCCAAGAGTTGAATATATATTGTTAGATCTATTTTATAATAGTTTTTCTGCTTAGATCTATAATTTCATAAGAATATCAGTTCATAAAGATAGATCTAGGTGTAGGAAATTCCTTTTTTGCAAGTAGCTAAAGCATAGATCTAAAGCTTGCTCATAAGGTAGCTTCCTTTTTGGTTCTTCAAAGATTTAAATTCTGCAATAAAAGTGCACATCTCATTGGCTTCCCAAACAGAAATCCAATATCCCAAGGAAAGCTTGATTTCCTTGGTTCCTTTTTGCAGAAATTAGATTACCCCTGTTTAACAATTTTTACTCAGTTTTTTTTTGGTAATTACCGTGGTGACCCAAAACACTTTTAAAGTGTGTTTGGGCACATTTGATTTTAATTGCTTGCTGTTTTTTAGCAGGTCTAACATAAAAGAGAAGGAGACTCTGCCAAATTTCTGACTCTTGGATGAACCAGAGCTTCCCGGAAGCTTCCCCCACCGCTGTGTTTTAATTCAAGCTTGTTACAAGCTTGTTGTAAGCCTTTGAATCCCAGATAACAAGGACCAAAGTGCATCAATTTAAATTTGCTGATATTTTAAATTGCTGCTAATAAAAATAAGAGGTCCTTTCAAATAGGCTCTTTTGAGCCTATTCACCATCCCCCCTGGGGAGATTTGTGTCGGTGTCAATTTTTCACTTTTTGTTCATCTCTTTTCAATCTAGCGTAGTTCTAATTTGCAGGGTAGTATACATTGATTTATTATACTTTCCATATTCCATATTTGATATTTCAAAGTAATCTTAATACTTACCCCACGACTTCCCGATTGACCCGAAAGGGGAAAGAGATGCCTAGTAGGACTAATTAGAAAACCGGAATTGTGTATCTGTGTTTTCCTTTTCATCAATTGTTTCATTAGATATTATAAAACTAACCCCTCCTTGATTCCTCGATTGAGATCCACTTGGATCGAAAGAGGTTCCTGGAGGGTTTTATTTTTAACAAGAACACCCATCTCAAAATTTACTAAAATTGACAAGACTCTAGTGTGTATGCTCTACACTTGGCTACGGTTCGTCCGATCAGTCAAGCTGTATCAAAAGCACTTGAGTGACTAGAATAATTAGGATTCACTCTCCCAAATTGAGAAACCATCAGGTGAAAATCCAACACCTAGATCAAACCATTACGGTGGCAAAATACCCAAAGGAAGCGGAAACTCCTGAAAAGTGACCTCGAGGCACTGATCTCTATCACACCCTAACGGGTGTGTTATGAACAATAGCCCCAAAGACTCCATTCAGCCCACATATTCCTTGCGGGTAGCTGTGACAGTTTAGTTTTGGACATACTCCAAGTACTCTCGGGTATATCTGGAGTCCCCCCCCACCTTTCCT
>LPNX010152597.1:177175-207840 GCA_001517045.1 Pseudotsuga menziesii | reverse complement strand
CCATTCGAAATAATAAGCATTACCATGGCATATATCAAAATAGAGTGGAAATGGTCATTGTTTGCTCATTAAAAGTCATTTTGACATACAAATATTGGTAATTTTGACTTGAAACTTTATAAGAATGAATAAAATAGAATATTGAACTGGTTACAATCAGAAATGGATAATTAAATGCTCTCCTAATTCAAAATCATCAGCATTACAATGGTCCACAACAAGATAGTGGGGAACTGACACTATTTCTTCATTGTTCAACATTTTTACATGCATTCTTTTGGGTATTTCAACCTGAGAGTATTATGAACATGAAATATAGATCATATAAATCAAAAAATAAGATAATGGGAATTATAATCTTCCCCAAAGAGATCAATAACTCACCCAAAGCGCAATCCCTCCATTGGCATGAATGTGGTGTAAAAAATGGAAATAGTTGAGAGAGAGTGCTGCAATAGAAGAATCCACATGATTTTTAGTAGCTTAAACTTGAAAATAATACTCCATGTAATATCCCAAATTTTCGACCTAACACTTATAGGCATGTGCGTATTGATTATGATGATTATCTTGATGTTTTATTTTTATATTGGGTCAAAGACCCCACTGAATATGAACATGATGATTTGTTTTCTATATTGGGAGTAAGCCAATTATTGATGATATATGTATATGCTTGTTTATTTTGGCCGTGGACCCTGAAGCATAGGATTGATGAGACGTTTTGTGTAGAGCGGGAAGCTCTGGAGCACTTGAGTGATGGATGATTTGTGTTGAGTGAGGAGCTCTGGAGCACTTGAGTGAATGATTATTTGTGTGGAGCGAGGAGCTCTGGAGCACATTAGTACTTACCTTTGTGTTGAGTGAGAATCTCTAGAACACATGAAAATATAATTGGAAGTGTTGGGAATAATCCCTGGAGCCTTCCATGTTGATGTTGAGCATAATCTCCGGAGCATCAGATCCTTGGCCATTGTATCCCTAGGTGTATCGTACAAGTACATCCTAGCATTTTAGTGTTGAGCGAAAGCTATGGAATTGCACTATGTTTGCAACTCCCTACTATAGGTGTTGAGTATGGGCTCTAGTAAGAGCTTGGAGTTACTGAAAATAATTTAATAACTTCCGAGTGAAAATGACTCGAGAAAAATATTAAGCTCATCATGCTTATTTATAAGTGATTAAATGAAATTTAGAATTTATTTATTCTCATCAAAGTACTGAAGAGCTACCATGTTATACGATGGAAATCCAACATGCAAGGATGTTTAGAGTTGCCTAGCCTACTAGACCTAAGCCATCTATCTACTTGACCTTAATGAAGAAGTGTCATTAAGTATATGGATCATGGTACATGATGCCCAAAGAAAAATGTTAACAAGTGTTATAATAGTATACATTTTATACATAGTATGTATAAAGAATTAAATATGATTAAATATATAATTAAATAAAATAAAGAAGAAAAGCTCCATCAATTATTATTTATTATTAAAGCATTAATAAATAGTATATTGCCTATGAAAGTTTAACTAGGAACTAGTTAAAAGTTCCTAAGTTAAGTATTGAAAATTATCCCAGTAACTAAAAAGGGTTAAATCAAGAAATCAAGGATTTCTTGATTTAACTATCCCTTTGACTGAAAACTATATCTATAAAGACTGAATCCAAGCAAAGGCTTGGGGGTTCTGGGTGGAACGTGGTAGTTCCCAAGTGATTTGGTAATCAAACAGAGTTCAAATCTGCATTGAATTGTTAATGTTGGTTATTTGATTGTGCAAGTTCAGCCATTAACAGAGCTTCAAATTCAGGTATGAAACCCTTGACTGCTTATTCTATTTTTCCTAGAATAACTGTTTTTTATACTATGTGGATGATTTCAATTCATATACTAACCTTGTTGGTTTGATTCTCTGGTTAATAATCTGCTAGGGTATGTATTCTTAAAATGCTAACCCTAGGATGTAAGTTTTAACATATGCCGTATATTATAGGGTGTGTATCTTTAAGATTGTTTCTGTATTATTCCAAGTATATAGTTTATGTTTACTATAACTAGGTTTTGCTATCAGTAGTGTAATTATTTACTCCTTGGGTTTTGGTACTCTTCTGACATATTACATTTCTCAGCAAAGGCTTGTTTCAAGTTTTAATTAAAGCTAGTTCAGCAGTAAAATAAACCAGAATGCTAATATGACTATTTAGTAACAGAACTAGAATATAAATTAAGTCCACTAAGAACAAATTATATCGAAAACAAACATAATCAAATCATTAAGGATCTTTCAAGGTCTGTAGCCATATTACAAATTTATATTAAAATACTCCACATAAATAAAAAACATTATAAATAATCAGAGGAGGCATCGTGACCATCCATGTGGTCCTTTATCAAAACTCTGTTTACATACATAATAATCCATGGTCCTATTTAAATTTCCCTAAGCACATAACATTAACTAACTAGTACTTAAAAACTCTTTATTATCCAATAGAGGTCACGGCATCAATTCCCATGGATGTCCTAGACCCAAAGCCAAAGTAGAAATTAATAACCATAGCATAAATTTACAAATAGTAATTGAATAACGCAACCATACTATTGTTCTCTAAAATATTAAGAACCATAACTAATACATAATGCACATAAACCAATTGTTTTAAATAACCCATAGTCGTTACACATGGTAACGCCCAAGATAAATTCATGTAGGTCATTTTTATTCTTAATCTAAGGCCACGTTATACATTAGGTATGCGAAACAATATTTATTAACCACAATACTTCCAATAAAAACATCAAAGCGTTGTTTCCAGCCATTACATTCGCTACAAAGAGGGTCATATCCCAACGCTATGCTATGACCTCAGCCACAATTATTTCTTTTATTTACAGTCCACACCTAGGAACATACAACACAATATCATCCATATTCTTTCCCATGGTTTTTACATACCCCCACTTACATAATAAACCAAACAAAATAACAAGAAACATAACCATTCAAGTTGGCACAGTGAGCCTGTCGTGAGCCAAGGCCATAGATGGCATAGCTTCACCTATTCGCTTCCCTTATAAACATAACTAGGTAATAATTATAAATGCACACAGAGCACCCATGAAGGCATGTGCCTTATCCAAACACAAGTATTCAAAGGACTGTTGCAGCATAAGTTTCATACACAGTCACATTATTAAAACATTAATTAATAGTAAGACTATCGTAGCCATGATGGGGAAGGCGCAAGCCATTCCCGGCTCTCAACCACCCACGCTGTTCACAAATTATAGCCCATTAAAATAATCAACACACAGACCTCAAACGAAGGAAAATTCCTGTGCTAAAATCGCCATATTAAACCATTAACATAGATTTCACATTACACAACACAACAAGCAAAACGACATGAGACATTTATTAAAAACGCAGAGTATAGGAATCATACACAGTATGTTAATTTTGCAGTGTCTCCACACAGTCGTTTCTGAAGGAAAACAAAGTCTCTACGGGCTTGCCAATGGTGCATCCTGTGGTTCAAAGGCCCAAACCATTGTTTAATTTACAAACCCAAAAATTTATACACAGAGCTAAGGGGAAACATAATTTTACACACAGTTGAAGCCATTGAGACATTTAATTAAATCCAAGTCTGCAATCATATGCCTGAAGGAAAATTTTAAACCCCACATCGAAACCCTTAGCATAAACCCCAACCAAGCAACAAATCTCTACGCAGTCTACCCAAGAGGGCTGAGAGGTAGAAAATATAGACTTGCTCACAGTCTTACCATGGCCACAATTGCAAACGCTTGGAGCCAACAGAGTTGAAGCCACGCTGCTTCTCATTACTTTTCAGCACCTACAAACACAAGTGAAACTAGGGATGAGAAGTATGGACACATTAAAATCATTAAACCAAAACACTGTGCAAGCGTATGAACTAGACGAATCATACCTCACAGTTTAGAGGTCGCATCCATGGTCTTCTCCCTACGTAGAGCCAAAGTGCATAAACCCCAAATGACAAACACAATGCACAACCATCGTGTTCCCAAGCCCTAAGATTGGGGTTGTCACTCTCTCCCAAGAGCATTGAATGCACCAGCTTGTGACCACTAACGCCATACCAAACCCACTCTCCATAGTTTAGGTTTTGCTGCATTACTGTGTATGTCCACTTCCCCCATGAAGGCTTAAACCCTGCTATCTTATGGTTTCTAGCATACGTGATAGTTTCGCCACCCTTTTTCTTATCACCTTGCAACATTACAATGTTCATGATATAACAAGGCTTAACAAATTACAATGATAAGGTTTGCGCTAGCCTAAGTCAACCCAAGACTTATACACCAAATATAATATACCATAGGTTTAAAAACCTATTAACATGTGAACCTTAGGCTTAACAAATAAAATTAACAGTATACCATTAAGCCCTAATATTTTGCTTAGTGAACATGGCCTATGGAATATGCCATGTTAATTACTTTAACCATTATAAATCAATGGCTTGGTTTTGACGGCCACATACTTAACCTGCAGTAAGAGGCACATAAGAAATATTAATAAGACTTAATAAAATACACATAAAACAGAGATAATACTAAGATGTAAAATGATAAATTTATAATTTCGTAATGAAGCATAAGTAATATATAGGAAATTTAGCAGTAGGATTTAAATTGACAAGAAGGATATTTTACCTGGTATAATTCTGAGTCAACAAGGAATCAAAGTCAAACAGCAGTATGATCTTTAAGGTCACAGCTTTCCATGCACCTTAAACAAGTTTTTGTCACAAGCATGAACTGCAAGTAAATAGAACAAGTTCCTAAGTTCAGAGAAATAAGTAATCCTACTAACAAGTAAACACCTTTACCTCTCAAACCTTCATGGGAGAACGAGTCCCGCCACTCCACCCACTTTGTTTCCACAAACAAAGTTAAGTTAGGACTCCATAATTAACAAGTGTGCAATGCAGAAAGGACAAAGCATATAAATCCAGTGACGACACATAAGCGACAAAAGTGTAAACATAATACTAAGCAGTAAACAACAGTATAACATCATAAGTGAAATACATTAAAAGTAAAGACTGAAAGTAAAAGACAGAATGTAAGAATAGCTTACGAATAAACAAGGGTNATATATATATATATATATATATATATATAATTTTTGGGGACATTACAAGTGGTATCAGAGCCCAGTTTCAATACTAAGAGACCTATGGGCACACCAAGCATTTCACATAGAGAAAATAAATCATGTTAATTTAATACGTTACTAATAGAAATTTTTTCTGTCATTTAAATTTTTTTGTGTTTACAGGAAATTTTACGGCATTGATCAGTTTATGAATACTGAGGAAGAAAATAGTCGTCAAGGAAAGATGACCACCCCCACTTTGGAAGTAGAGCTGGTGGTAGAGTTAAACTCTGATGTTTTGAAAAAATTACACAGTCTTAAAGCTGAATTGAAAAGTTTCAAAGAATACAGCCTGAATGAAAGGAAGGAACATCAAGCTATAAATGAAGCCTTACTGAGAAATATGACGGGAGGAAGCCCACAAGGTAAACCTACTCCATTCACAAATATTTCCAAAAGAAGACCTTACCCAAAACGGGCCAGTAGCCCAAGAAAAGAGGAAAAAGAATGTACCCCTGAAGAAACTAAAGAAGACCATCACAGTGCTTTTAATGATGACTCACTTTCTCCACAGAGAAAGAAGCAAAGGAGTGATGACAATATTCAGGGGGAGTTCTGAAAAATAAGAGCCCTGATCTATGAAGGTGAAGTAAACACGAGGGTAAAGGCTGAAGAGTGGCTACTAGGAATGAGTAAGTACTTTCAGGTTCATAGCTATTCAAGTGAGATGAAGGCTCGACTTGCCATCTATAACTTGAATGGCAAAGAAGCAATATGGTGGATAGATTTAAAACACACCAAGAAAGATGAGCTGCAGGAAATATGATGGGATACTTTTCGAAAATGTTTCCAAGAAAAATATATGTCGAAAAGGTTCTTTCACCAAAAAGTGAAAGAGTTTCACAAACTACACATGGGATCCATGACTATGGATGTGTTTATTAATAGATTTCTGGATCTATTGCATTATGTATCATACATCAATGAAGAAAAGGTAAAGATCCAGCAGTTCCTAGGATGTCTTCCTCCCAATTTCTGGAACATGATTGAATTTGACATGCCTAAGACTTTGGATACCATGCTACACAAAGCTAGGCTCTGTTATGAGCATGGACAACTGAGGCAGGAGAACATGAACCGAAACCAAGACAAGTCTAAGAACTTCTCTGATAACCGCAAACCTGGGTCCAACCCACTACCATATAGAAAGCAAAATAATAGCTTTCGAGCGAACAAGAACTTTAATAAACCTAGTACAAAGCCTTATGTACCAACTGTTAATGTTAACAAACCAGTAGCAAGTGGAGCCAATGCTACCCCGCTACAGATCAAGTGCTGTAAATGCAGTGGACCTCATTATGCCCAAGATTGTAAGAATAAGACCGGTTGGGTCTTGCACAACTTACAAGAAGAACCAACTGTCGAGGACATAGCTGGAACACTTCGGATCTATGCAGCATTGGATGGCCGACAGGAAGATCATCAAGCTATGATGGTCGAGATAGAAGGTAAGATATTGAACACTTCTATTTCAATACTTATTGATCTCGGTGCTTGTCGGAGCTATGTTACACCTAAAATTGCTGATATATGCAAACTAGGAAAAGTAAAACATGATAAACCTTGGTTGGTTTAGTTAGCCACAGGTATGAAATTGAAGGTTTTGGAAATTGTTAAATAATGTGAGGTAAACCTGAATGGTTTTCTTACGAAAGTAAACATGAACATCCTACCTTTAGGGTCATATGATGTAATTATCGGCATGGACTAGCTGGAACAACACCATGTCATGCTCGATTGTTTGAACAAGTCTATCTTATGTACTGATATCCTAGGGAACCAAGTGAAGGTTCAGGGCATTCCAAGGAAAGTTTCTGTAAGACAAATATCTGCCTTACAAGGAAAGAAATGCATTAGGAAAGGCTGCAATTTGTTTGTAGTAAACATCCATGACATAGAGTCTGATAGGGAGCAACACATAGAAGACTTCCCCGTCCTTGAAGAATTCAAGGATGTGTTTCCAGAGTAAATCCCTAGATTACCTCTGAAACGAGACCTAGACTTCTCCATTGAACTAACCCTAGGATCAGTTTCGTCCTCCAACGACCCTTACCGCATGAGTGCACCTGAGTCGGTGGAACTCAAGCTAAAGTTGCAGGAGTTGATAGAGAAAGGGTATATCTGACCCAGTGTGTCCCCTTGGGGAGCCCCTATTTTGTTCATAAAGAAGAAAGATGGTACAATGTGTATGTGCATCGATTACCATTAGTTGAACAAAATGACTATAAAGAACCGTTACCCACTCCCCCGGATCGACAACTTGTTCGATCGGGTGGGGGGGGCCAGAATCTTTTCAAAGATTGACCTGTGATCCGGATACCATCAGGTATGGATTCATGATGAAGATATTCACAAAACCGCCTTTCGTACAAGGTACACACACTACGAGTTTGTAGTGATGTCGTTCGGGTTGACCAATGCACCCACGAACTTTATGTGTATGATGAACAGTATATTCAATAGGTATCTAGATAAGTTTTTCCTAGTCTTTATTGATGACATCCTGGCTTATTACAAGAATAAAGAGGAACACGAAGAACACCTTTGTGTAGTACTACAAGTGTTAAGAGAACACCATCTTCACGCTAATTTTAGTAAATGCGATTTTTACAAACCGCAAATACAATATCTAGGTCACATTATCTCCAAGACAGGGATAGCTGTGGAACAAGAAAATATTAAATCCATAAAGGATTGGCCTACCCCTACTAATGTCAGTGACATTAGGTCATTCTTGGGATTAGCCGGATATTATCGAAAGTTCATTGAGAACTTCTCGAGAATCACTTGCCCCATGACCGTTTTGCAGAAGTGTTGAAGCCCCAGCTATGTATGTGGCTGATTAGGGTGTCTAAGGCTTGCAACACATGGAGAAAACCCAGCCAAAGGTTTCAAACAATCCTAAGCAGGTATTTTTATATCCTCGAGCTTTTTGGGATAGTGATCTCCCATAGATATTTCAATAGACTCTACTGGCTTTTGTGAGTGTTTGATCCAAAAGGATCGATCTTCTCGTCAAGGAAGATCAAGAATTTGACTAAATCTATGAGTTAGCTTGTTGTAAAAGAAATCTAAATTAAGTTAAATATGTTGTAAAACAAGTTCTTTGTAGGAATGCAGGTTAAACTTCAAGGTGAAAGAATATTAAGCTTTTCATCAGTTTGACAAAAATGTGAAAGAGATAAATTGCTTAATTCATTTAAACCAATACTAATCAATAACAATTGACCAATGATGATTTAAACATTAGCGCATCTAAAACTTAAACCTGTCATTGATATGTTAATAGAAATATTAACACCAATTGTAAATATCACTATAATCATTTGTAAAATAAATAAAGGTTATAAATGAAGAAATTCATTTATACCAATATGAACATGTCAATTGTTAGCATAGATAAATCTAAACCACATATTAATGTTCTTATTGATTTACAAAGATTATAATAGCAAGGTTAAGAAATATGAGGTGGAAAAACCAGCATTTGACAAAAAAATTTGACAAAGTAAATAAAAGATCTCAGAAAACAATAAGTCTGTATTATTAAAACAAAATTTGCAAAAAATTGCAAACCCTGAAACAACAGAATGTCTCCAATATTTTGTCCTAATTTTTCTCCTTCCAGAAAATTCCTCCTTTGGCAGCCTCACTTGAGATCTGAAAGATAAATCCTTCTAGCTCTATCGTGCGCTTCCCCCTCTTAGCAATCTTTGCTCTAGTTTAATTAGGAAAATGCAAACAAACAAACAAAAATTGAGAGGCGAACTAACTCTCCTTGCTGGCCGCAACTAGAGAAAACGTGTCCAGAGAACCCCTCAAATATCCTAAATGGCTCATTGTTTTCAGCAAATTCCTCACAATTCTGGTAAATGTCTTTTGCAAAAAACCCATGTCTTGGATTTTCCTATTTCGTCTTCATTTGCCCGCAGTTTGCTATAGAAAATCCTTTATTGAAAATGATGAAAATCTAGTTTTCCAAAATGCTTTTGTGTCCTTTCTTGCTCTGGTAACTTCTTCTCTTCCCCCACCACAAACTGCATATGAATAAAAAATAATCATATTAAATAACAACATAATGGAAGAACGTCCCAATTGAAAGGGATTTTGTAAATAAATATCCAAAAAAAAAATCATATCCAAGAGATTGTTAGGAAGAAAAATAAGAAGAAGTTAAGAATTTTCCCTTTCTCAAGCTGGTAACTAACAGTTACATTTTTTCTTTTGTAGGAAATGATTTTGGCTTTCAAACTAGAGGAACTTATGCCATCAACATGATATCTCCTCCAAACTACTCTTTTCCTTCTTCAAACACGTTGCATATTCCTGGTTCTGTGGTGAATTCATTGGATTCAAATTGTTTCTAATATGACCCAATATTTTGCTGACTGCTATAGCAAAATTCGTGCTAACACGATGTGGAAGTTTCCTCATTAAATGAAAATTGGTGATTTCTTTCTAACTTCGTCAGAGATAAATGTAATATAAACCATAAACTGGTGTGAGTTTGAATTATTTCATTGTGCATCAAACATCGAAATTCATAACCATATTGATACCCATGGATTCGTGGCAATTGAATAATGATTACTTAACACCTTTTTCTTTCAGAGGAAAAAATACCAGTATTTATTATTCAATCATGAATCAAAAGACGTCTTATACATTCTGAAAAACAAAGGGCTTCTAGGTCATTGCAAATTAATGCTCATAACCCCATCAAAAAATAACAATTACTATCTAAGTAACATCTAGACAACCACTCTAAGGGACATAGAAGCACGAAGTCTGTCTATTTCAGACTTCCTCATCATTCCTAATATACAGGTCAGATTATGCTGATAATTAGTTCTATAATGACCTCAAAACAGACTAATCCTGAGCAAAACATGCAGGTTGTAAGTCCCTTCTATAGCATCTAAGAATTATTTTAATCAAAACACATATGTGCCAAAAGAAAAACTAGAGCATATGGCCCTACACAAGCTAAAAAAGCTTAAAATTCCCATGATCAATGATCATGCCATCTAGAGATTCATAAAAGTTGATGAATCCCATATCCAACTCCAAAGCCTGCTTAGATAGACCATCAGCATGCTGGTTATGCTCACGAAAAATATGTTTGAAGGTCACAGATTGAACAAATTGCAGCATAGAAAGAATGTCATCACACCAGTGACTCAGAGATGGGACATTAAGAGAAGCAAGTCTGTTTACCCAAGAGATAATGACAAGAGAATCTCCAAATATAGAGTGCATTGGTATTCCCATCAGCTTGCTGACCTTCGGAATAGCCCATAGTGCCAGTAGCTCAGAACGAGTGTTTGTACTACTGCCACAGCCCACGGAAAAGTTAATAAAATATGTAGCATTCAATTGAATCACAAATCCAGCTCCACCAATATTTCCTGCAGCAGCTCCATGAAAAAATCCACAAGGATAACAGATCAAGGGACTAGGGCCAATATTTCTAATTTTTTTCTTCTTTTGTGGAACTGGATGTAAAAGAATGAGATTATCAATCTATTTAAGTGGAGCAAGGATAGTGGGTAGTTTATTGTCAAAAATGCATCGGTTTCTGTGTTTCCAGATACACCAATAGAAGAAAATAGGAAGATATCTGAAATGAGCATAAACCGAGATACTGCTGAACCAATGTTCCATAAAGGAGGAGACAGAGTCAAAATGAGATGGTGGTATCCTATAACGGTATTCAAAGAAGGAAAAGACCCTTTTGGAGAAAGGACAATCAAGGAAGAGATGCTGGGCATTATCTTCTCCCCTACAACATAAAACACATCTGCTCGGGCCTTGCATGCCCCGATGTTGCAATTGATCCCGGGTCAAAATCTGACTCCTGACCGTCAACTAGATGAAGCATCCAATTTTCAAGGGAATGTTGAGTTTCCAGAGCATGTCAAGGACAGAAGGCTAACCCACAAGGCTGAGCGAGGAAGCAATATAATCATAACCCATAGCAGCAGTGAGTGGACCCATAGATTGTTTATAAGCCCATAATAAAGAATCACAAGAGTCTGATAAACAAATCCTGCCATACTCCAACCCTTCTACGTAACAATCCCAAATCGATTTCCATTCTCCCTGAAGGTCCAATTCAGCTGACGTGAACCAATAACTTTGAGCACAAGGGGTGCGATTCCGAGCTTGATCCAATGTACACATGCCATAATCCTCTAAATATTCACATAGATCAAGAGGAAGCAAAAATGAAGACCCGATACCAACAATAGGATCCAATCCTAACCGAATAGACAGTCCATTCCCAACCTTCCATATAAGCCCTCTTCCCAGCCAAGAAAGCGTAAGAAGGAATACCTTCCAGATCACGAAGACACCTCGAGATGTAAAAGATTTCAAACGAAGCCAGGAGTGCAGTGGAAGTTTTTTCATATACTTCATAGACAGGAATTGGAACCAAATACCGTTACCATTTAAAGCCTGCAAGAAGCTCTTAAGTCGCAAAGAGAGTCTGAACTAGAGCAACTGCTTAATACCCCATACACCCAGAGAAGTTGGGCAAGCAAGAGAATGCCAGTCAACAAGGTGGAATTTCTTTTTCTTTGCAGATGAACCCCACAGAAATGAAAAAATCATGCTTCGTAGTTTATCTAGAATGGACTGAGGGATGGGGACCAATGCCATCCAGTAGACCAGCAAACTAGAGAGCACCAATTTAATCAGAACAAGCCTGACACCCATAGATAATAGATGAGAAGTCCAATGATGAATTCTATTCTCAAATTTTGCTAGGATCCAGTGCCAATCCTTGACCAAATACCCAAGTGGCTTAATAAAATAGCCGAGATACTTAAAGCCCTTATTAATGTGCTATGTTTTGTAAGGGAAGAAGCCCGTGATCCTGTGCATAAGGTCAGTATCCAAATCATTATTCAGGAAACATGATTTGTCCATATTGATTTGCATACCTGAGGCCTCACAAAAAATGTCCAGAATAACTTTGAAATCCATTCATTCCTCAAATGTCCCAATACCAAACATGATCACATCATCCACAAATAATAGATGTGTGAGAGAAAGCTGAGACAAAATTTTGATACCCCTGATCGTACCATTTAGTTTAGCATCCTCAATCAGCAAACTAAGCCCTTCGATGACCAGAATGAACAGCAAAGGAGAGAAAGGGCATCCCTGCCTAATGCCCTGGTAAGCTGTAAAAAAATTAGAAGGAGAGCCATTAACAAGAAGGGCAAAATTCACAGATGACAAGCAACCCAAAATCCAGTTTACTCTGACCGAAGGGACCCCAATTTGTAGAAGAATAAGTCTGATGTAAGTCCAATTAACCCTGTCAAAATCCTTAGTAAGGTCCAGTTTCAATATAAGGGAACACCTATTTTTGGTTTTGACAATGTGAAGAACTTCCTGCGTAATACCCAGAGGTTTAGTAATTTGTCGATTCTTCAAAAAGCCAAATTGCTGTGGAGAGATGAACTTATCCAGATAGGGCTTAAGTCTCAGAGCAGCCACCTTAGAAATCAACTTATAAACCAGATTGCAGAGGGATATGGGTCGGAAATCAGCAAAAGAGACAGGGTTTTCCTTCTTGGGAATACGCACGATAAAGGTGGAGTTTAAGGAGGGTGCCACCCAACCATCATTTCTGGAGGTTTCAACCACCTTAACAAGCTCAAGCCCCAAAATGTCAAAGAAAGCCAGATAAAATTCAACTGGCCAACCATCAGGACCTGGGGACTTGTCCTTTTTGAAAGATTTGAGTGCAGTCTTTACTTCTGCCAAAGAGATTTGACATGAAAAGGACTCACTTTCCTCTGGGCTGATGAAAGATGGAAATAATCGAATGACCTTAAGTTGGGCCACAATATTGGTTAGATGGTCATCAACAAAAATATTCTTGAAGAACTAAATCCCCATAGTCTTTAGGCCTAAATCGTCAATAACCACGTTGCCAACCTCATCTTCAAGACCCCAAATCGAATTATGGTTTTTTCGAGCAGAAGCCACAGCATGGAAGTATTTTGTATTTGCATCACCCTGTAATGCCCAAGACAATCTACTTTGTAATCTAGCAGAATGTATCTCGTGATCCATCCATTTTTGTACCTCAAGTCTGAGGGTTGCAAGTCGAGACTGTTCACAAGCACCCAAAATACCAGAGGTCGTGGAATCAAGAAGAGAGTTAATATCATCCTCCAATAGTGCTGATCTATCCTTCATCTCAATGGTTTTTTGTTTAGTCCAGTCTTTGACTAAACCTTTAAGAAGACGCATTTTGACAGATAGATCTTCCATAGCATCCACCGAAACATCGGAGGAAATAAGAGGCCATTCAGTTCTAACCAATTTAACAAAATCCTCATTAGCCAACCAAGAGTGATTGAATTTGAAAGGGAAAGCACAAGAGACCAGATGATCCAACCATTCAAAAAGAACAGGAAAATGATCAGATCCCCCCGATCGATGAGCCCAGACCCGATGCCGAGGAAGAAGGCTAACTAGATTATCTGAAAATAAAAATCTATCAAGCATTTTAGATATGCCCTCATCCCCTAATCTACCATTCCGCCAAGTAGGCCCAGCACACAGAGGGGCCACATCTGCCAACTGATGGTCCGAGAAGAGTTTAGTAAAAAAGGGTCCCAAAGGATCAATTTGAGCCTTAGAACCCCAAATCTCAGACCCATTCAATGTGAGGTTCAGATCACCCGCAAGAATCAAGTTAGGAAAGGAGAGCAGACCACCTCTGGCCACCGAATCCCAAAAAGCTTCTCTATGATGGTAAGGTCTGTAGCAGTTAAGGATGGAAAGAGTGATGATCGACCCCTAGAGGTGGGCCTTGAGTAAGATCCCAGCCACAGTATGAAAGGCTTTGCACTTAACTAGTTTCGGATTCCAACCTGATAGTACTCCCCCGGAAAGACCAAAGGAGTTGATGGCATAGAATTCCCAACCAGGACAGATCTTGGAAAAAGCAAGTAAGGTAGGAAAGGTACTATTCATAGTTTCTAGCAAGAGAATGACATCATGCAAGAGAGAAGAGAATAGGTGAAGAAGAATTTTTTGTTTGGCTAATCCCCCTAAGCCACGAACGTTTAGTGAGAGAATGCGCTCAAGAACCGCTCTGGTGAGGGGTCAAAGCTCTAAGAACCCTGAGAGGAGAAGAAGAATGTTGACGAGCCGAATTTTTTAGTCTAGTGGATAAGGGGGTATACAGAGCAGAAGCAGGAGCCAATAGATCAGAAGGGTTTTCTTTTTCTTTCTAATCGTAACATTTTCGAAACGAATAAAATCCAAAGGTAAGATAGATGGGGAGAGAGGGGTCTTGGCAGAGAAGATATCCAGGGACTTTTGTAATGAAGGGTCAACAAATGAAGGCGAGGAAATAGGACTGAGAGGAGGAGTCGAGAGAACATTGGGATCAGAGCGAATCAAGGGAGGAAAATTCGAATCCTGAAAAATTGACGGAGGAGAGACCTCAGCAATCAGGGAATGGGATATGGAAGGCACGCAAGTCGAGGGTGCAGAGAGTGATGTTCCCTCTGCTGCCAAATATGGGTGCACTGAAGGTGGGCACAAGGAAGTCGCAGGCAGAGCCACAAGACAAGTGGCATCTGTACAAGAAATAGGAGAATAGCCGAGGACAGTGTCGCCGGGAGTCACAATAGGTAGTGTGGATGCAAGACAATCATCCACCAAGTCCAAAAGAGAAATAACATGATCAGAGGCATCTTCAAAAAGAGAGCACGCATTGTGATAAATACCTGGCTCTGAAGGAGCAGCATGAGAAGAAGGTAAACTCGACAAAGGAGCAATCGAGACATGTGGAGGAGACTCGCGTGCCACAAGGAGCCATTGTGTCCTCAAAGAAGCTGAACCCTAACGAAGGACCGGACATTCACGACGAAGATGTCATGTTTCCCGGCATCGACTACATCTGAAAGGAATGCTTAGGTAATCTAGTCTCTGGGAGAACAGGCGCTCAATACAGAGAATCTCGACATTTGCCGATAGCCCTTTCAAGATATCCAATTCCACTAGGATCTTGGCCATCCTTTTGTCATAGGAATTAATAAAATCATCCTCCACTGCCATGAAGTGTCCAATGGTATTACCAATGCCCTCCAACAGAGAACGATTCCAGAGAGGAAAAGGGAGGCTTGGGAGAAAAACCCACAGGTGACGTTTCTTCACCCGTTCCCGAAGAGGATCGGACATGCCATCGATCCAATACAAGTGACCCCACACCAATGCGCCATAGCGAGTTAAGCATAGTCGTAGCATGGGAGTCCTCGAAAAAAACAAAGACAATCCAACCCCACGATAACACAGAGCTTCGACCCTATCCATGTAAACATCGCATCCAACAACAAACCGGAGCTTCCCTTCCAAAGTCTTGAGAGCTTTGGCTTTTTGACGACTATGAGAGCGAGCAAGAGATACATCCGACAATGGAAGCAAGGACACATTGTGAAATTCTGACATGGTGGACCGAAAAATGCGGGCTAACAACAGGCCGAAACCCCAAATGTCAACGGGAGCCAAAAACCCCAATATGGAGTAAGAAACCCTGGGATAACCTTACCTAGGTTTAGTACATTGCTACAGTCCAGAAACCCCAATGGGGAAGGAGACCTGACCCAAAGTCAATAGTAGCAGGGAACCCGTCCGTGGAAACAACCAAACCCTGGAAGAAAGGACCCCCCGGATGCCACCAGAAAACGAGCACCGGAGAAGAAAACAAGACACAACACTCAACTAGGGTTCAAAATTGAAACCCTCTGGTCCAAAAGAGTCAAAAACCACAGTAAAAGGAAAACTCACCAGCGAAAAGTGAAATCACAGACAGGAAACCCCGACAAACCGACCGGCTAGTACATAGAATGATCACCCAACAAAAAACCGGATCGGCTAGTAAACCCTAGAGTCACGGGACATGCGGGGGCAATGAAAGTCAACCCAGAGCACGCTGACGAGAGCAATGGCATGAAAACATAGACATGGCAATGTAAGATCCCATGTAGGGATGATATACCAAAGATGACAGAAACCCCACAGAAATCAGTTGCGACAGAAATAAACGATATACTTCCCACTTTATTCACCTGGTTGGTACTAGTTCCCCTGGAAGGGGGAGGGACTCCAGGAAATGCCGCCAACTATGAGTCGAAGAAAACAAAAAAACCCAAAACCAGCGAGACGCCAAAGCCACAAGAATGCAGGTGAAATGAGACAAACAACAAGATCCCTGCCCGACTAAGAGTAAAGGAAACCCATGAAGCAAAAGCCCCAAGCCAGTATAGAAAGAGGAGGTTCAGGGAAGAGCCCGCCATGGGAGCGGCCACAAAACATGCAGAGCGTGCCCACAAAGAACTATCACCATCTTTCAGGTCCAAACAGGTACAGCTCCTTAAACTTAAGAGCGTTACTCCTGATTACTTAACACCTGTAGCAAGCAAACGATCTGGTAAGATGAATTGATCAACTACAATCTCTTGCTTATTTCCTCTAGATTCTGCCATTTTGTTGGCGTCAAATTGAGCATCTTTTAGCTGTGTTGCAGGTTTGGGAGATTAATGCATCCTCAATTGGAGCCGTGATTTCATGGGTACGGCTATTTTAGAATAGTTTAGCGTAACAACCTCTCCATGCAAAAAAAAAAAAATTGCTTTACGTGAAAGAATAACTAAATAGAGATTGAGTTTATCCTTTTTCATGACAGATGTGAGATCTTAAGAATATCCAAGTAATCATTTGCATGGTTGTAACAGTTCATTCCTCACAAGTCAATCTACCTAAAACCGATTTGTATTTGCCAGAAAATATTTATAATATGCCCTTCTTTAATTAAATTTGACATGAAGGTATGTAAAACAAATTCCATATATAGTAAATGTGGAAGGAGTTATTTATTTTACATACACCATACTTTGTCAATTTCATTTCATGATTTAAAATATTCCAAACATGAGGTTATAAATGCCAGCCTTTAAGATCAATAACCTATTTTCAAGAAAAATATAATGGTATAGGTTAAGACGGTTAGTCTTTAAAACATATGACATTTAAGAGCCAAAAATGTTTGCGTTCATCATAAAAGAATATAGGTACACAAACTCATATAGATAAACTTTATAGATTGCACATTATTAATTTTATAATGGCATAACATAATTTATGTGTTTAAGATTTTATCCAATGAATAATTATTTTCTTTTAAGTGAATGTATGTAATAATCTTAACAACCATGAAAGAAAATGATTTTGAATAGGTTTTATAAAATAGGTATTTTATATTCAATTTTGAAGCAAAATAGAGATTAAGATATTCCCCAATATACTTTGAATTATATTTTCATTTGAAAGACCATAAAATTGTCTCATACTCTTAAAATGTGTTCTTCAAAGTTAAATAAAATTAAGCTCGGATTGAACTGTTATGAAGTTTGCTCGGATCATAGTATTGTATATCAAAGGTAGAATTTAAGACTTTGCAAAATTCAAGAGATCATCCAAGATTAAAATTAAAATCTTGCGAAGATCACAAATCGAGCGTTTTAATAATTTATCCCAATCCTCCAAAATGCTCATTCAACCACAATGGATCATATCACTGATTCATTATCTCATAAATACCAAGCCAAAAACAAAACAAAAAATCAAGGATCCAAAGGAAATCATTAAACAACTAGGCCAATCCAGAAAGTATACCAAAAGTTGAATATTTATTGAAAACACAAACCAATCCCAACCATCGGATCAAGACAAATTCACAGAAGAGATTCAAACTTGCAAGTTGCATTTTCCCCGCAATCCACAATTGCGGGATATGGGATCACAACGCAAGGTTTAAGTTTCATTCACCACCCCATAACCCGCATTCCACAAATGCAAGATGCGGGATGCAAGATCACAAAATATCGAAATTTTATTCAATCATTTCCGCAATCCACATCCCGCAAATTGTGGGTTGCGGATTGTGGAACACACAACAAAAGCATTAAAATAAATGATTTCCCGCTCCCCGCATTTTGCAAGTTGCAGGATGCGGGTTGCAGGATGACCAAATCACACGCATCAAAACCTTTCCGTATCCCGCATTCCGCACTGTGCGGGATGCGAGTTGCGGGATGAGAAACTCTGAAAATGTTTAAACTTTGAAATCCCACATCCGCAAGATGCGGGATGCGAGATGCAGGTTGTGGAATGAAACAATTTCAAACAAAAGATAGTCTTCTGCAACATATCAAAAGCACATAATCCACGCATAAATTTGAGAAATTCAACTAAGTTAAACAACAAAGAAACCACGACAAATGTGATAGGGGTCTCAAAATGATTTAAGGAATTCAAACTATTACATTTGTATGTGTAATTGGGGCTCCCATGTTTTAAATAACATGGGATCTATTGTGCCTACAATAAGAAGAAAGAAAATAAGTTTATATGGATGAACAAGTGCGAAGAAAGTTTTCAAAAGCTTAAGCAGCTTTTGATGATTGCACCGGTGTTGTGGATTGCAGATCTCGATGGGGATTTCATTGTTTGCATGGATGCAAGCAAGCAAGGACTTGGAGGAGTCCTCTTGCAGAATGATCACGCGATCTATTACGAATCGCGGAAGTTGAAAAACCATGAGCAAAATTACCCTACGCACGATCTTGAGTTAGCATCCATCATCCATGCTTTGAGGATGTGGAGGCACTACTTCATGGGAAGGAAGTTCCTTTTGAAGACAGACAATATGAGTTTGAAGTATTTATTTGATCAACTGGATCTAAATGCAAGGCAAGCCAAATGGTTGGATTTCCTCATTGAGTACCATTTCAAGCTTAAGCACATTAAGGGCAAGGAGAATAAGGTTTCCAATGCTTTAAGCCGATGGACTCACATGATTTACAAGGTGAATTTGAGTCAAACAGATGCAGATTTGCATGAGAAGATTAGAGTGGCCAACAAATTTGACCCCTTCTATGTAGAGATCCTCAAGAAAATCCAGGAGGACAGGTTGTTTCAACAACAAAAAGAATACAAGGTCGACGAATCCAGATTGCTATGGTCCAAGGATCTCTTATATGTTCTAGAGGGAGGGGACCTTCGGTCTAGCATTCTCATAGAATTTCACCAAGCACCCTACTCGGGGCACCCAGGATATCAAAAGATGATATCCGTTGTCAAGAGAAACTTTTTCTGGCCTAATTTAAAGGCCAACATTGCAATGTTTATTGCGAAATGTCAGGAATGCCAGCTATTCAAGGCTGAGCATCAGCATCCTGCGGGATTGCTGCAGCCATTTCCCATTCCAAAAAGGAAGTGGGAGGTTATTAGTATGGACTTTATCACCGGTTTACTGAAAAGTAAGAAGAAAAATGATTCTATTTTTGTGGTCATTGACAAGTTGTCGAAGGAAACACACTTCATTCCTGTAAAGTTGACCTATAAGGCCATGAACATTGTTGATATCTTATTGAAAGAGATATTTAGATTGCATGGGATACCCAAGGTAATTATCTCGGATCGAGATGTTAAGTTCATAGGATTGGAGACATGGTTGAACTTCAGCGCTGCATATCACCTGCAGAAATACGGGCAGATAAAGAGGGTAAACCAAATTGTCAAGCACATGCTCCGAATGTATGTCATGAAAAATCCCACGAAGTGGGAGGACTACCTGCATCTCGCATAGTTTGCATATAACAATGGTTATCAAGCTTCCGCCAAGATGATTCCCTTTGAGGTACTCTATGGACGAAAGTGTAGGACACTGGTTACTTGGGATAGTCTGGTGGATAGGCTCATGTTAGGGCCTGATTTGTTGATGGACTTGGAACATTTGGTTACCAAGGTCCAGGTGAACCTCAAAGAAGCACAAGACTGCTAGAAAAGTTATGCGAATCATAAAAGAAAGGATAAGGACTTTCAAATAGGTGATCATGTTTACTTGAAAGTAAAATCCAAATGAAGCTTGTTGAGCTTGGGTAGGTGCGGTAAGTTAGCACCTAGATTTTGTGGACCTTTTGAAATAATGGCCAAGATAGGGCCAGTGGCTTATGAACTAGCATTTCCCATGCATGTAAGAGTCCACAATGTTTTCTATGCATCTTTGTTAAATAAATATATTTATGATACTAAACATGTTGTTGATTGGTCCCTATTACAGGTGGAACCTAATGGGAAGTTTTCCCCTGAGCCTACTCATCTATTGGACAAGAGAGAGGCATAGCTTTGAAAGAGCACCATGGTCCAATTGAAAGTGCAGTGGAAGCACTTTGAGGCTGACGAAGCTACTTGGGAGAACCAGGCCACCATGAGAAAGGCTTACCCCACCTTGTTTCATGATATCGTTCTAAGTCCTTAGAACACCAGAGACGGTGTTGTTCTAAGTGGGGAGGGATGTAATATCCTGAATTTTGGGCCTAACACTTATAGGCATGTGCCTATTGATTATGATGATTATCTTGATGTTTTATTTGTATATTGGGTCAAAGACCCCACTGCATATGAACATGATGATTTGTTTTATATATTGGGCGTAAGCCAATTATTGATGATATATGTATATGCTTGTTTGTGTTGGGTGTGGATCCTAAAGCACATGATTGATGAGATGTTTTTTATTGAGCAGGAAGCTCTGGAGCACTTGAGTGATGGATGATTTGTGTTAATCAAGGAGCTCTGGAGCACTTGAGTGAATGATGATTTGTGTGGAGCAAGGAGCTCTGGAGCACATGAGTACTTACCTTTGTGTTAAGCGAGAAGCTCTAGAACACATGAAAATATAATTGGAAGTGTTGGGCATAAGCCTTGAATCTTTTCATGTTGATGTTGAGCATAAGCTCTAGAGCATCGGATCCTTGGTTATTGTATCCCTAGAGGTTACTAAAAAGAATTTAATAACTTCCGAGTGAAAACGACTCCAGAAAAATATTGATCTCATCATGCTTATTTATAAGTGATTAAATGAAATTTCAAATTTCTGTATTCTCATCAAAGTACTGAAGAGATACCACGTTATATGATACGGGGAAATCCAACATGCAAGGATTTTTAGAGCTGCCTAGCCTAGTAGACCTAAGCCATCTATCTACTTGACCTTAATGAAGAACTTTCATTAAGTCTAGGGATCATGGTAGATGATGCCCAAAGAAAAATGTTATTAAGTGTTATAATACGATGTATTTTATACATAGTATGTATAAAGAATTAATTATGATAAAATATATAATTAAATAAAGGAAAGAAGAGAAGCTCCATCAATTATTTTTTATTATTAAAGGATTAATAAATAGTATAATTCCTATGAAAGTTTAACTAGGAACTAGATAAGTTCCTAAGTTAAGTATTGAAAATTACCCCAGTAATTAAAAAGGGTCAAATCAAGAAATCAAGGATTTCTTGATTTAACTGTCTCTTTGACTGAAAAGTCTATCTATAAAGACTCAAGCCAAGCAAAGGCTTGGAGGTTCTTATTTTTATCCTTGGAGAATTATTATTCTTCCTGTTTTGCTCTCAAGTGTTTTCCTGGAGAACTTTCTCCTACGAGGAAAAGAGGATTGATTCAAAACTGAATACCAATTAGGAAACCCTACCTTAGGAGCTCTAAGCTACTTGCATGTTGGATTCTAGCTCGGGGGGGGATCTAGATTAAAACCAGGAATGATTCAGGGTCATGGTTGGGTGGAACGTGGTAGTTCCCAAGTGATTTGGTCATCACACAGAGGTCAGATCTGCATTGAATTGTTAATACTGGTTATTTGAGTGTGTAGGTTCAGCCATTAACAGAGCTTCAAATTCAGGTATGAAACCCTTGACTGCCTATTCTATTTTTCCTAGAATAATTGTTGTTTATACTAGGTGGATGATTTCAATTCATATACTAACCTTGTTGGTTTGATTCTCTGGTTAATAATCTGCTAGGGTTTGTATTCTTAAAATGCTAACCCTAGGTTATAAGTTTTAACATATGTTGTATATTACAGGGTTTGTTTCCTTAAGATTGTTTCTTTATTATTCCAAGTATATAGTTTATGTTTACTATAACTAGGTTTTTCTATCAGTAGTGTAATTATTTATTCCTTTGGTTTTGGTAGTCTGCTAACATATTACATTTGTCAGCAGAGGCTTGTTTCAAGTTTTAATTAAAACTAGTTCAACAGTAAAATAAACCAGAATGCTAAATATGACTATTTAGTAACAGCACTAGAATATAAATTAAATCCACTAAGAACATATTATATCTAAAACAAAGCTAATCAAATCAATAAGGACCTTTCAAGGTCTGTAGCCATATTACAAATTTATATTAAAATACTCCACATAAATAAAACAACATTATAAATAATCAGAGGAGGCATCATGACCATCCATGTGGTCCTTTACCAAACTCTATTAACATACATAATAATCCACAGTCCTATTTAAATTTCCCTAAGCACATAACATTAACCAACTAGTACTTAAAAACTCTTTATTATCCAATAGAGATCACAACATCGATTCCCATGGATGTCCTAGACCCAAGGCCAAAGTACAAATTAATAACCATAGCATAAATTTACAAAATGTAATTGAATAATGCAACCATGTTGTTGTTCTGTAAAATATTAAGAACCATAACTAATACATAATGCATAGAAACCAATTCTTTTAAATAACCCATAGTCGTTACACATGGTAACGCCTAGGATAAATTCCTGTACATCATTTGTATTCTTAATCTAAGGCCACGCTATACATTATGTATGCGAGAAACAATATTTATTAACCACAATACTTCCAATAAAAACATGAAAGCGTTGTTGTCGGCCATTACATTCACTACAACGAGGGTCATAGCCCAACGCTATGTTATGGCCTCGGCCACAATTATTTCTTGTATATACAGTCCACACCTGGGAACATACAGCACGATAGCATTCATATGCTTTCCCATGGTTTTTACATACCCCCACTTTCATAATAAACCAAACAAAATAATAAGAAACGTAACCATTCAAGATGGGACACCGATCCTATCGTGAGCCAAGGCCATACATGGCATGGCTTCACCTATTCACTTACCTTATAAACATAACTAGGTAATAATTATAAATGCGCATAGAGCACCCACGAAGGCATGTGCCTCATCCAAACACAAGTATTTAAACAACTGTCGCAGCATAAGTTTCACACATAGTCACATTACTAAAACATGAATTAACAGTAATACTATCGTAGCCACAATGGGGAAGGTTCAAGCCATTCATGGCTTGGCCTCTCAACCACCCATGCTGTTCACAAATTACAGCCCATTAAAATACTCAACACACAGACCTCAAGCGAAGGCAAATGCCTGTGCTAAAATTGGCGTATTAAACCATTAACATATATTTCACATTACACAACACAGTAAGCAAAATGACATGAGTCATTTATTAAAAACACAGAGTATAGACATCATACACAATATGGTAATTTTGCAGTGTCTCCACATAGTCATTTCCAAAGCCAAACAAAGTCTATATGGGCCTTCCAATGGCATATGGAACCATTGCAAGCAATGGTGCATCCCATGGATCAAAGGCCCAAACCATTGTTTAATTTACAAATCCAAAAATTTATACACAGAGCCAAGGGGAAATGCAATTTTACCCATGGACGAAGCCATTGAAACATTTAATTAAATCCAAGTCTGTAATCATATGCCCGAAGGAGAATTTTAAACCTTGCATCGAAACCCATAGCATAAACCCCAACCAAGCATCAAATCTCTATGCAGTCTACCTAAGAGGGCCAAGAGGTAGCAAGTATAGACTTGCTCACAGTCTTACCATGGCCACGATTACAAATGCTTGGAGCCAACAGAGTTGAAGCCATGCTTCTCCTCATTACTTTTCGACGCCTGCAAACAAAAGTGAAACTGGGGATGAAAAGTATGGCCACATTAAAATAATTAAACCAAAACAATGTGCAGGCATATGAACCAGAAAAATCATACCTCATGGTCTGGAGGTCACCTCCATGGTCTTCTCCCTACGCAGAGACAAAGTGCATAAACCCCAAATGGCAAACACAATGCACAACCATCATGTGGCCAATCCGTAAGCTTGGGGTTGTCACGCTCTCCCAAGAGCATTGAATGCACCAGCTTGTAACCACTAACGCCATACCAAACCCACTCTCCATAGTTTAGGTTTTGTTGCATTACTATGTATGTCCACTTCCCCCATGAAGGCTTAAACCTTGCTATCGTATGGTTTCTACCATACGTTATAGTTTCGCCACCCTTTTTTCTATCACCTTGCAACATTACAACGTTCATGATATAACAAGGCTTAACAAATTACAATGATAAGGTTTGTGCTAGCCTAATTCAACCCAAGACTTATACACCAAATATAATATACCATAGGTTTAAAAACCTATTAACATGTGAACCTTAGGCTTAACAAATAAAATTAACACTATACCATTAAGCCCTAATATTTTGCTTAGTGAACATGGCATATGGAATATGCCATGTTAATTACTTTAACCATTATAAATCAATGGCTTGGTTTTGATGGCCACATACTTAACCTGCAGTAAGAGGAACATAAGAAATATTAATAAGACTTAATAAAATACACATAGAACAGAGATAATACTAAGATGTAAAACGATAAATTTACAATTCCGTAATGAAGCATAAGTAATATATAGGAAAATTATCAATAGGATTTAAATTGATGAGAAGGGTATTTTACCTGGTATAATTCTAAGTTGATAAGGAACCAAAGTCAAATAGCAGTATGATCTTTAAGGTCGCAGCTTTTCATGCACCTTAAACAAGTTTTCGTCACAAGCATGAACTACAAGTAAATAGAACAAGTGCCTTAGTTCAGAGAAATAAGTAATCCTGCTAACAAGTAAACACCTTTACCTCTAAAACCTTCATGGGAGAACGAGTCCTGCCACTCTGCCCACTTTGTTTCCACAAACAAAGTTAAGTTAGGACTCCGTAATTAACAAGTGCTACAATGCAGAAAAGATAAAGCATATAAATCCAGTGACGACACATAAGCAACAAAAGTGTAAACATAATACTAAGCAGTAAACAGCAGTATAACATCATAAGTGAAATACATTAAAAGTAAATACTGAAAGTAAAAGACAGAATGTAAGAACCACTTACGAATAAACAGAGGTACATGAAGTGTACGATAGAGTTCTGTAAGTGAATGTTCAGTCTAGGTAGTTTTTACTAGCCTATAAAAAATAAAAAATAAATTTTTTGGGACATTACACTCCATTAAAGCTCCATGAAATATTTGAGTGACCTCTCCAAACACCAGCTTGGATGGGAATCTTTCACCCTCGAAATTGGCTAAGGCAAGAAAACTAGTCATCCACTAGCTCTCACAATTTACAAACGAAAAATTTCTCAAATGATAAAAATCCATTCTCTTGGTTGCTTCCTGTATTTTATAAACTTACTTATCCTTCTATGGTTCCAAATCCATCCAAAAAATAAATCCACGTCGAATTAGGGTGTGTGCTCATGAATTGACATGTGTCCCCTCTTTCCTAGCCTTCCACCTTCCCCGAATTTGAGTAGGAGCCCATTGAGCTTCCCAAACTCACATGAGAGCTCTCTTAGATGGTATATTTTGATTTGACATGTCAAATATGTCAGATTTCATCCTTCATATCTGATTTTTGTCATAGGTTTCATAGCATCTTCATCATTGTTGTCATAGATCTAGGGAATCTAGTCTAAGTGTCTCACTAGCTCCAAAATGACTCTTCCTTTCCAATGTAAGTTACATTTCATCCCAAATTCGACCTATGATGCATCTGGACAAGTGTATTATCCATATAACTCATCCAAGAACCTTTATTAT
Organism: Pseudotsuga menziesii; assembly: GCA_001517045.1. Lineage (NCBI taxonomy): Eukaryota > Viridiplantae > Streptophyta > Pinopsida > Pinales > Pinaceae > Pseudotsuga > Pseudotsuga menziesii. The sequence continues at coordinate 181,772 of LPNX010152597.1, read as the reverse complement.
TCCCATGGATTTGAAATTGCAAGAGGAGGATGCCCTGTGGCACCAATTTTCTAGTTTGTGTGGGCCCCATAGTCTCCATGTGTCTCCATGCTCCATTGCCACTTCAAATTTCTCTTGTATTTATTTAATAATCTACATTATTAAATATTTATCCCATTCTAATGTCTTAACATCATTTATTTTCCCCCTTATTCCAAATCCCAAAGCTTCCACCCCAAACCTAGAAAACTAGTAATTTTCCTCCTTGGCAAGTATTTGACCCTTAGCATCAATTTGACAAACTCTCATGAATATGGAAAATGTGATGAGGCCATTGTGACCCAATGAAAAATTTGGGACAGGACATTTGATTCCTATGAGTGACTTCCAAAAACCATGTCTTTTAGAAATTCCTTAAGCTAAATTTCCATAGATTCAAACCCTTATTTTGAATCATAGTGTAAAAAGTGTTGAAATTCAAAATTCTGATATTGCTATTCGTTGTCATAAACTGGAGCATAAAATAATTTGCATATAATTTATTAATACTTGTTTTTTTTGTTTATGGTATACATTGTTCAGAACACTAGGAACATAAAATATTTTTCAACCATGCACTTCCAACAATAAACAAGCATAAAATATGAACTGAAACACCTACATATATTCAGTGTATCTTCAGTTGAACACAAGATATGATGCATTTTTCAGAATATAGGCAAATAAATATGGAACTAAATTTTAGTCAACAACGCCGGATGCAAAAGAAGTTTCTATCACAAAGTCTTATGGATATTTGCTTAAATTTCCAAGTTCTAATACCTTTCAATTGTTTCTAGCTGCCAACATGTTACTAACAAGAACCCCTTTAACAAGCAATGCTTAGCAAAAAAAATTTCCAATGTACATGGCCACTATATTTGAATTGTGAGATAGTGATAGTTCAAATCTTAATAGTGTAATTATATCTTAGCTAGTTATGTTGTCTAAAGTGTTCCATATTTTTTTTGCAACATGTATTTGTGCAACGAAAACTCATATTTTTCACAATGTTATGTATCATTGAACATTAGTTTTTGGATGTTGTAACAAGAAACAATGTAATTAAATAGGAACAAACAAAACACAGAATCAATGTTGCTTGTAGAAATATGTCAACCCTACATTTTCAACATTATACAAATGGATTATGCCAATTAGAGAAAAAGTGGATTGTTAAATAACAAAAGAAGAAATCTATCAACATTATACATTTGCAGCATGATAAAACTAAACAATGCCAATTATAGAACAAGTAGATTCATATATAGAAAATAAAAGATCTATATTGATAAAAGAATTCAATAAAATGATTATTGCAATGGCAGGAAAACTGTGTCTCTATTCTAGATACGATCAGCTGTAACATTTTAGCAACAGTTCCAAAATATCCATAGAAGTTATTTGATACATGGGATAGATAGATATATAGACAACTTATAGTATCTATAATTGGATTTGGGTGTGTGCAAGAAGATGAGGGACCTTTTATATGCAATCCTACTTTTAGGAAACATGCTCACAATACATAAAAATACAATGTGCTTGTGTTATGTAATGCTTGGTTTTGTTAAGCACGGTCCTAACAAGTCATATGACACGTAGGTTAGGCTAATCAAAATGCCCAAATGTTTTATAGTTACAAAATGCACACACGTTTTATAGTTACAAAATGTGCATGCATTATGGAGAAGCAAAACACACACACATTTTAGAGAAGAAAAACACGCGTGCGTTATGGAGAACCAAAAAAATTGGTTTTGGTGCATGGCTAGGAAAATGAATAAAAAAAATATTTTGCATCATTAATACTTAGTACCTATAGTAATATTTTAGCATCACCAAGAACAACAGCTCAAACAACCATGCCTAACCTCCCAAGAGAATAATTTTTCTTTGTGTTGTAATATGGATACCATTAGGAGTCTTTAAGAACTAAGTATTGGTCATAGTCCCTTGACCATGATTTGGAGAGGAAACTCAAGACTTATTCCCTAAAGGTATTTTTAAGACTTTAGTTCCATGAATAAGGCATTGACCCTGCACATAGGACCTCCGTATGTGATATTTTTAATCTAAGAGAGAATATGTAGTATATTAGAATTCTCTTAGCACTAGGAACATATCCACAGACATGGTTGAGGGAGGAAACCTAGTCCTTAGGCCCTAAATGAATACTATAGAGATATAAGGACAAGAACAACACCTCAAACAAACACACATTATCTCTTAAGAGTACCCTCAACCTTCAAGTTGGGATATGGCCATGTTTAGGATTTTTTTAGCATTAGATATGGAGGATAAGGTGTTAATAATGGTTGGTACATAAAGCTTTGATTTTAGGTTGTAAACCAGCTTTTAGGGCTCAAGGTCCATGAACAACACCTTGAATCACCATAGATGACCTCTCAAGTTGATAGTTTTTATTTGAATGGGGATATGAGAACCATTATGGGTTTATAAGTACTATGTATGTGTCTTGGGACCTTATGCATAATAAGGGGAGGAAACTTAGGCCTTATCCCCTAGAAGATGCTTCTAGGCATCTAGAGTCAAGAATTATGTGTTGAACAAGCTCAATAGATCTTTCCATGGTATCATTTACGTTGAAATGGGGATACTAGTGCCATTAAAACATTTTTAGCACTAACACTAGTACAAAATGAGGAATTAGCTACTAGGCGACTAAAAATTCTAGTCACCAAGTGTTTTTAAAGTGATTTACTACTAAATATGAGCAATTTTGATTGACCCAACTATAAATGACTAAACTTAACGACTAATTTAGTCATTGATTAACAAATATGACTAGATAATAAGTGACAGAGTTAAAAATGACTAACATAAATGACTAATTTAGTCACGGCATAAAAAATGACTAGCTAGAAGAATATGAATTAGTCATTTATGTTAGTCATTTTTAATTGTGTCATGAAAAATTGCAAATTTGACAATGTAGTGTAAATTTTGTAAATTTTCTACCTTCTATTAGTAATATTAGTGCCATGTACCTCGATCTTTAGAGATCCAACAAAGCAATTGCATGAAAGATACATCTGAGCAATGAGAGAGTTGCTAGAGCATCTCCAAAATTAAGAAAGATACACTAAAAAATACTGATAAGGGGTGGATTCAAAATGGTAGACCCTAGACAATGTAGTAGAGACAAAATTTATATGAATTAGGACCACCTTAATGTAGCAGGGGAATCCAATAGAGTCACAAGTGGAAAAATCCTAGACAATGTCCAAAGTAGAGAATCTTGAGTGGCTAACATATTCCTTGAGATCCTTGTTAGTAACTACCAACTACTCAATGACATGCTATCATGAATTTGATCCTTCCCTTTACAAAGTAAAATGGACTTCATGGCATCCTCCAACTCGACTTAGTATCTAGGTGCGTGTATATGTTTGCCATGTTAATGAGTTGTTCCAGTTTTAGTAGTTGGAGAAAACTCTGTTGGAAACATAGTATGTTCCATATAACCCTTTGACAATATTTTCAATCTACTAACATAATTATTCTCTTTCTCATTCTACACCATATTGTAAGCGTCATAGACCTGGGCATCTATATGGATCCCTAAACTTTCCAATTATAGGGTAAAATAACTGATCTCAATTAACTCACCAACCTCCATCTGTTACTTCTCTAATTTAACCAATATTCATTATAGTTCCTCAGTCTTAGTACTAGATATTATAGTAATCCCCTTCAATACTGGTGAATGGAGTATATATGCAACTAGAACTTGCTACATGGCCTTATGAGTTTTGTAAGGAAGGACATAACATAGAATAAATCCATTATTGGGATGTTATCCCTTAATAATGCCAAAGATATAACCATTGAATATGACTATGGTATTTATATAGGAGGTATACCTAAAAGACGTGGGAGCAACATAGTTCTTGTTTATAGGGGGGTTTCTACATATATTATTTGTTTTTGACATAGTGGGTGGTTAAAAACCTCTACCTCTATTAGCTTGAGAAATTAAATTTATTTTTTAATCTCATATTACTTCCCCTACCATAAATTTGATTTTGTTTCTTACTTGGGAGAAGAGGTATTCAAAGTAGATCCTTAGCCATTTCTTAACCCTAATTGGGCTAGCTGAATAATGTTTTAAGGTACCAAAGGTTGCACTAAGATGTAAGAGAGAGGGTCCTAAAATATACCCAATCATATTTGACTATGATGTAATAGACTTGTTTGAGGTGGTTTACTTAGTTTCTTCTATTTGACTCTTCTTACTTCTATACATTTCATAAGAGTATGTAGCCTGCATTTTTTTTAAAGTTTATTACTTAATCTTACAAGGACTTCTAAAAAGAAACTTTCATAGAGACACATTTAGCAATCCCTTTAAATATAAAATCCAACAAAAAGCCCTTTCATAGCCACAAAATCCATTTAAATATAAAATCCCCTTTAAATATAAAAATCAATATGGTATTATGCTTTAAATATTGAGTATTGTTAAAATTTATTTAACTATAATTAATTTCATTGGTATTAAAATTTATTTACATATGATTGAAACCTTTATATACCATTGAGTTATAATCATATC
>LPNX010152597.1:142937-171696 GCA_001517045.1 Pseudotsuga menziesii | reverse complement strand
TATTGTCACCAAACCTGCTTGATGTTTTATCTATAAAGGGAACCTAAGGTTGATGGCAGTTAACATTGTTGATCAGACTTGTCTGAAGCTACCTGATCATAAGTGGTTTCTTCTATGGTCACCCATTATGAGGTATTTTCACTGTTTATCCATTAACATGTGATATCTTTACAAATAAGTAATGGTAATTTTATGTCCTTCCACAACCACTTGATATTGTTAATACCAGAATGATGGTCTAGGTGTATAGGGTGTTGTCAGGTTTGAGAGAAAGGATATTGAAGAGACTAAACTTCTAATGTCAGCTATTAATATGGTGATTTGCATAAATGGTTGGAACCTAGAAAGAATAGTGGAAGAGCCATGAGAAATTAGCCACAAGCATGTTGGAATTTGCATTGACAGAAACTTGAATCAACATATGCCCAGATTTCAAACTGTCATTTGTCAATATAAGAATACATGCCATTCTCAGTGACTTTTGATGTTTATGCCGTTACCTTGTTTACTTACAATCAAACAATGGAATATCTAAGTGGTGATATCAAGGCTACAATATGTCTATTCTACCATCCAAAGCCATGAAAGAAAGGAATATTTTGGTAATATACTAATCTGCACAAGGAAAACCAAGTCTATGAGGTAATGTTTTCTATCAATATCACCCTCCTTGGCCAAGTCAATTAAAATAAGGATTAATTAATGGATAATGCATTTATTTATTGACCGCTATGCTGTATGTTTCTCATTCTTATGTGACAGTGCCTCCTCACAATGTCTCATGGATACAGTGGAAAACTGAAGTGATTTGTTTATCCCCTGATCGGACAGCTGAGGGGCCTCAAATGCTAGAAGTTTGTGTTGTTGTTGAATAAGAGAGCTATGCACCTCATGTCTAGATGATAGGAGAAAGCAATAAGCTAGTTATGTGGGCTGAAGAAGAGAATCTATGTTTCCTCATTGTGGGGAGGGGAGTGAAGAAAGGTGAACATGTCTCAATCTTGAGAGAATCTGCTCACATTTGTTTTAGACTGTAGACTTGGTGTTTTCACTGCTCTGAACCAACAATAATTTAATGGTTCCTAACCTTAGATTAGCTAGAAAAACGATTATCCTAGCACTAATATACTCATACAGTTTCACTGCCTTGAATTCCAGCTGTCTTTCAAATTTTAACTAGAATATTTCTGACACCTGACAGTTTGTGTTTGCAAATAGTTGAACAAAAGTGTCTTTGCTATCATTGATGATGCATGGTGCCTAGATCATATGTTTTTAGGAATAATTCTTGATTTCTTATTTAAGAATCTGAACTTTTCCAAGTCTTTGAAAACCTGAAGCCATAGAACCTTCAGAAGGCTTCTGTCTGTAGAAAACTTGGAACTATTCCAAAAGATAATCCTCCTATTCAAAACCTTTAACAAATGCAAGAAACTTCAATCCATATTTTAGATCAAGTCTGTTCATTACCTGGCATAAACCTTCTTTAAATCTTGAATAAAGCGATTGAAACCTTTGCACAATGCACATGTTTTTATAATACCGAGGTGTCCAATTTCCTCTTTTTCTTCCCGATCCATGTTGTGTCTTGAATTCTTTTCTTTGGGATTTTATATCCAATAAAGGAAATAGATTCTACTTTCCATAACTCACAGCTATCACTTGCTCTATATAGGCAAGGGAAGGAGGTAACAAATGCTCAGAAAACAACCCATGAATAGTAATGACAATAAATTATTTCAACATCCACAGAGTTGCAACTGTCTTGCTCAATGCTATAGTAATCCAAAGAAACATACAAATCACTTCCAACATACATGAGATAAATATGTACACATCAAAACAACTCTGTGTGGAAATGGAACACTCATTTGATGCTCCCTACTCAAACTGCAGGGCGAGTAGCAAGACAAAGGCTAGGAAGGAACCCTTTAGCAACACGATCAAACCATGCAGCCATAGGTGATCCAATCCTTGCACCAAGCATTGTTAGCTCCCTTTTCAAGAAGTCTTATTTTCCTGGGTATCAAAGGTACCCACACAGTAACACGGGCCTGGGAAGGTGCACTGAGGACTAATTAAAATAATGCAACCATTGCTGGAAATTCCTCATACGTAATAGAGAGAGTAACAAGTTGATGATGAAGTTAACACCAAATAAGCATTCATTATAGTATGTCACCTACTTTAGGGAACATGAGCAAGGACATATGGCTCTGATAAAATGAGATAAATTTATGTTCTCATAGCCATTCTCAACCCAAACCTGAACAAACCAAGGTGAATCCTAATAAAACTGCTTCAATTGACACAAGGATGTGCAAATCTTTAGCTGCATGACTTTGTCCTGATTACATTTTTTCCACTTAACATGTTCAATAGCAGGTTAAGTTTCTAGTTTTTGCTAGTATCCCTAATTGATTCATAAAAACAACATCAACAAGTAGGATGCATCACAACCTGTGCATTTTTCCATGAGTTCTCAGCAAGACAACCATAGAGAAGGAAAAAGACAAACCGAGTTGGAAAGTATTCGATGATGTATGTGCCCAGATATTCTCATCATTTCTTTGGATTTACATGTTTCTTTTTGAAAAAAAATGTACAAATTTTTATTGTAATTTTTTTTCTTCATCCTATAAATGCTACATAGTAGGATTCCTGGGTTTTTTGTGCTCAGTGGGTTTAATCGACCAAAGTATATGGAATCACATTAATAACAACATTTGTTTGATTGTTTTCTGTGCAAATTCTAAAGGCTATGGTCTATGTTATTAGCTATTGTAGTTGATATAGATATTCAGTTGCAAGTATGTCTTGAAACAGTTGTTTCAGTCTTTCAGAAATGCCTGGGTTTGAAGAAGTGTGTCTTGTTCTTCTTCAACCTTGATTGTAATGTTGCATATATTGTGGACCCAAGCCCACCCTATTATGTCCTTTAGGACCTGCTATTCTAGTCGGTTAGGCTGTGGTCTAGTAGTAGGTCAGATGGAATTTAGTATTTACCATAGCTAATTCAAGTTCAATTCTTGGTACATTCACACTAGGGAATCCCCAAAGCAACATGTCCAAGGATTTTTGTACTGGTCAAAATTTTAGTGCTTCTTGTAAAAAATATATTGCATATTTTATCTTTCCAAGGTGTATTAGGCATATTTTTTAAAGGCTAGTTGATTTCATGTAATACTGATGAAGTGATATTTTGAGGATATGTGGAAGATTTTTGTTAATTTTAGGGAGATTTAGTCCAGGGAGGATCAATCCACATAATTCTTTATAGTTGTCCTTGCACTACAGGATGGATGTAAGTATTTGGGCTTCATATTAAAACCTAATTACTATTCCAAAGATAATTGGACTTTGCTTGTTGGGAAGGTGGAAAGGAAGCTGAATCTATGGTGTAACAAATGTATTTCTAGGGCTAGAATATTGGTATTAGTGAAAGCTATGCTCAAAGCTATACCAATTTTATGGATTTCTCTTACATATGTTCATGAGGAAACTTTAGAGCAAATAAGAAAGATAAGCTTCATATTCTTATGGGTTAGTGGTAAGGATTTCCCTTAGGTTGTATGGCAGAAAATATCTTTATCCAAAGACATGGGAGGATGGGGATTAAAGAATCCACATTGCTTTTCCAAAGCACTAGTAGCCAAAGGTATTTGGAGACTTATAAAAGGGGTGGGTCTATGGGAAAAAGTGATTACTCATAAAATCATAAAGCCTCTCACTGTAGAAGAAAGGATTCAGAAAAGGGACAAAATCATCAAAATGGGTCTTGTATATTGAAAGATGCAGTTCAAGCCTTTAGTCTTGTTGGGGATTGGCTAGCCCATGTTAGCATTCTACTATGATCAATGATTTCTTTTTGGGGATTGGATAGCCCATGTTAGCATTATACTATGATCAATGATTACTTGTTATATAGTAATCAAATGCTATCCTCCTTGAAAATTACATCAACATATTGCATCTAATTTTAGGGAACAAAAATCAATTAAAAATCACCAAATAAACTAAATTTAGCACAACTGCCAATTGTCTCAAGTTGTTTGAATTGCTAGAGAACTCTCGCCACTAAATCTGGGATATCTCTTTGACTGTCCATGAATTTATGATAATCTCCCTTTAACTGTTAACAGTCTGCTATATGCTCTGTTTTCAACTTTGAAAAAATCTCTTCAAATATAGGAATTATTCTCTACTTTATGAAAAAGCATTTAGACTCAAATTTTAAAGACACTTGATTATTGTTTGATCCATGAAGATATTGGATAAATCCCACTACATCTAGAACTAGTGCTTGACTGCTAATTTCATGGCTTCAAATCTTGTATTGTTTTCATCAAAATCAACTGTAAATAAGCTTCAATAATGAGTTGATATGTTGCAGGCTAAGAAATAGTACAAACTGTTATAAAGCTCAGATTTAGAGGAATCTGTCTCCTCATGACTAGGTACTTGGAATTTGTTGTCGATGCTTGTGTTTTAATCAGCTGGTGATGACTAGAATCTCTATCAATAGGATGCTCATGTTGTAAATGTACTTGAAATTCACTTGTTCACATCTAGATTTAATATCTGATTTGGAGGGATTTGAACTAATCCAAATCCTCTATTGAACACTCTGCCATCCTTAAATCTCTTTGCAACAACCCTTGATCTAGCATATTTGTCTGTCGAGTTTTGTTCTTTACTTATTCCAAGCTTGTTTGCTTGATGAGAAAAACCTGCTATGATCAAATTTAAGTAATACACCAACTCTATGACTTTCATATTCTCTATATCCTGATCAAAACTACCTCTGCAATTTTTGCATCATATGGAATTCAACCTGCTTTGGTAAATCAAAAGGAGTCTACAATGCATAAATTCACACCTCTCAACAGTAGATTTATTTTCTGCTGACTGGTTTTTCTTAGTTAGTGGCCTTCACCCATAGATTAGCCTCACCATTCTATTGTATAATAACATCATAGCTATCAATCACTTGAATTACCAATCCTGAAGGCAAAACATCATTTTCCAGAGGTTTGAGTGAACAGTAAGATCACTTTCTTATACACTTCTCCAACCACATTTGCATCAAACCTTTGACCATCCATATCCCAAAATACTTGATGAACAACAATATATTCCTTAGCTTGTTTTAGGTAGGCAAGGAACATTTTAATTGCTACTGTTGTAAAATAGAGCCTGATATGGGCATAGGGGAGCTTTGGACCAAGGGCAAAGGCTTATGCTTCTTGAGGCTCAGAGATGTTACTGGAAAATAACCAATTCACGAATTCAAACAAAGTGAAAGGTGATATAAATGGGATTAAAACAAATAGAATACAGAATGTAGGTGAAGGTGATATTGCACAATAATCTATCTTAATACTTTCAAGAAGTTCATTTTTGAAAACTAAAGGCACCAACAAATGAAAGTTTTGCAAGCCTCTGCAATGGTTCTACCAAATGAGTCGCCCTGTTTCAATGCTCCACCTATGCATCCCTCACATCCTAGCTTGACATTTTATTCTTCTCACAGTTCTTCAACACCTCTATAGTAACCTGCAAATGCAAACGTGCCACAGATATTCATTTATGATTGTCAAAAGATCAAACGAAATAAAATTCCTAAAGAGCTCTAAATTTTATTTGAATTTCAATAATTATAACATTATCTCTTTATCACCCTTTGTAAGAGATAATTTTTTAGGAGTGAATTTGTCTTATGATGATTCTAATGTTTGTATCACACTTTGTTATGAAATCGAGTTGTAGAAACCCTTCTAAAAGACAAAATCTTGACAAGAGACAAGGCGCTGATTCTCACAGTACTCCGAGGAAAATCACTTCATTAGTAATATTTGAAAACGTTTTACACATTTACTGAATCAATTTGTATTATGATGATTCTAATGTTTGTATCACACTTTTTTATAAAATATTTGATGTGATGAAGGAGAATCTCCTCCAAAGGGGGATTTGGTACAAGGAGGTTCAACAAGTGGATTTATGATAATATTAAAAAGAATGTTGGATCTTAGGATTATTTCTCTCACCATTTATTATATATTAAATTTAAATTTTTGACATAGAATATATTATCTTTTTATAATCTATCTCATATAATAAAGTGACAAAGTTGGTGACGTGTATTTACATTATACATTATAGCTCGTTTAATGAGACTAATTAATTATTATTATTTTAAATCAAACAATTAAGAGGTTTCTGTTTCTTAGACTAATTGTTATGACTATCATAAATATTGTGAGCATTTTGATATATCTTTCTCTCTTAGATATGCAAAATCAGGCTGGTGTAAAGAGTAAACTTTCCCAACAATGCAAAAATAGGTATTTTTTTTTCATTATATAATGTGGAAGTTCACCATACTTCTAATTAGTTGAGCTACAATGAAGTTATGGGAATTTTTTTTCGTGATTATTATCATTTGTCTTTCAAATATATAAATATTGAATGCAATTCATGGTCAGTAAGCTTGAAGTACATTCCGACTTGTGACTTGCCCACTCTTATGCTAAAACCGAAATTTTATGATTTTTTTAATGGAGAGCTTATTCCCGAACGACATTACTGGTATGTCTTTGACTAGGGAAACAATCACAAATGAAATTTTTGCAAGCCTCTGCAATGGTTCTACCAAAACTGTCAAATTCTATGTTTAATTTCCTCATTTTCCTTAATATTTTCCCAAACTACGTCAATCCTAGTGTTCCCGTCTTTTCTATATTGTTGTAGTAGCCAAACATATAGATGAATGGCTACATTCCTGATACTCATATCAAATGGTGGGAACATGATCAAAATTATGATAGGAACTTCAAGAAAGCTTCAGCAAATGTTAATTTTGATCATTTTTAACAGAAAACAATTGTGGTGTGGATTATTTCAGTAAAGGAATTCTTAATACTCAATCATAATAGAAATAGTTGTGCTAGGTTTTCTTTCCTCATCTTAAAGTTAGCGTGGGTTTGGAGTTTTATTGGGTAACTCCCCATGGATCAATCAAAAACAAAATTTACTGATAAAATTTAACAAACAAATTAAACTGTGTTGTTGAATCTAAACTTTAGATTTGCACCATCTGATGCAATGCATTGAATTGATGCCCTTGCTTATGATAGAGCGGGATGGGTACACCTATCATAGAGAAATTGGAATAAAACTTCATTTTTTTTGAAAGGTGGTAGGACCAAGTGTTAATGCAAAAACTGGTGGTTTCAACATGAAAGGGTCCAATATGAGCAAATCATCAATGACAGAACCCATGTGTGGAATAAGTGTTAGAGTTGCCTCTCTTGTCATTGAAATTTTAGATTGAGGAGGGACAGTTGTAAGAGATGGAGGATGCGAGACAAGGGTTGCATAACTTTCATTGTAGTTAAGAGCATTATATGAAAAATACTGATTTGTTGCTTCAACTCTTTGGAATAGATCATTTTCGCTTGCTTCAACTCTTTACCTCTAGGAGGAGATTATCAGTAGGTCCTGTGGTGAAATCCAAAAATCTCATATCTTTTGAAAACTCGTTCCATGATGTTCCTTATCAACAAAAGTATAAGAGGCTCCCAAGAAATAACATAAATAAAAGTTGAATTCATCAAATATGCAATGCATGATTTTACTGCTCCTGAGTATCTGTAAATACAGAAACTATTTGTTTAGATGGATTAATTACACACTCTAGGTTTCTAGAGGCTTCTCGACAATATCTTGAGAATATTCTATGAACATCTAATCCACTGCAACTTTATCCTTGGGTTCAAGAACATTTCTACCACTAATGTTTCCAATGACTGTAGTACAGTCATGGCTCTGGTGTGGATAATTCCTTAAAATTCCTTTGACGATTAAAACCATAGTTTCTATGGTGATATAATCATTTTCCATCTCAAGGAATTGAAGAATTCAATCAACAATATCTTTGACATCACACTACTATAATGCAATTTTTCCAACTGCTTGGATATACTCTCTTGTAATGGCCAAACCAACATTTGCAACATATTGTCTTACCACAATATCATATGTATTGCTCTCATTTTCCATGACTCTAAGCATATTATGTTTCAATTTCTTCACAAATAAGGGTCACTATAGTGATAATAAAAATACTTATAATTTGATAAAAATAGGATTGGAGCAGATGTAAATGGCTAAAGACTGCAGATGAGTTTTTTGAGCCTCTTGAACTCACCAAAGTGGGTAATCCTTTTGGTACTGTCACATATTTTATCTTGAAAATGGGATGCTGATATCATACAAACTCAACATGATGAATAAGGATGGACAGATCTTACATGGAAGGTGTTGAATAACATTTCATGGCCTTAAACTTTGTATGTGTAAATGGAATTCCACAAATAATTTTCTAACGAAATGAAGAAAGGAAACTATTGGCATTGAATCTTGAGAGTGTTTGTAACTCACCCCGGATCAATCAAAACCAAATTTAAAAATAAAATAAAAAACTATTGTGCCAAATTTTGTGTCATATTTGCTCTTTTTTTGTGAAACTGCTTGTTAGGTTTTGAACAAGTCTTCATGAACCTTGAACTTTGTACTTGTAAATATAACTCCACACCAAAATACGAGACCCAAGTCTTAGTGAGGCTCTTATAATCCATTGAAGAATCAATGCATCCCACGTGGGGAGTCAGAGTGGAAGGTGTAAACATGCCAGAGGGCCTGAAGGGAATTGGAACTTAAAACTAATTTGTAATTAGATAATCAAGGTAGGGCACTTTCACATTCCAATCAAGAAGTATGGAGACATGATTTATTACCCTTACAAATAAATAGTTTCTTGTAGGCAGTTCAAATGGGGAATATGAACCTCATCATGATTTTCTCTATCCTTTGCTTCATCATAAATGTGCTTTTCATGGTCAAGTAAATTCCTTCATTTTGAAAGTCATAAATATTGATAAGAATATGCCTTTATGTAACTGTACATTATAAGAAAATTGTAGAATACCAGTCTCTTCGACCTTTTCGATAGGTTTAGTTAATCTCAAAAGCTTACTAGAATCTAAATTTTAGTGTAGTCTTATTTTAGGTGACCATACATTCTAAGGAAAGTTCAGCTCTTATCAATGGTTATTTCTCTCTGTGAACTATTGTCCAATCATCATGGAAGTTGTTTCAGATCCTGTACATCTCAACACAGAGATGATATATATTTTGTTATACCTAATAGTTTGCAAGTTTTTCCAGTTTAATTCATGCTTAACTAGTTGTCCTACCTTTCAAATAACTGGTATCATCACCTAGAAGCCAAATATACAACCCTTTAAAGGTTTCTCTAAAGACACAATGTTGTAGGAGCAGGTTATTTCTCTTTATATTTGCAACATGACTCTTTAATTATTGAATCGACTATTAGGTGGCCTTATAGCCAAGGAATAATTATTCACAAAGCATAACTCCTCCATACAAAATGGTACCTTTGAAACAGTAAATGATTCAATGCTAAATACTTGCAATACTTGCAATTCCCCAAGTCAAAATACTTGCAATTCTTTGAATTCTAGGTCTAGATATCATTCTTGCAAGACATTAGGGTGCAAAGGGAGTCAAGTCTCTAATTTTGCAAATGATAATCATCGAGTCTCCATTAGCAATAAGTTTCTGAATCTACCTGGATCTTAGAATTTTTATCACTTGATTTAAATCTAATGCTTATGTGTTATTATAGGTGGTCACTGTTGACCACCAAGCATAAGTCAATTCCCACTATCGCTTAGGACTGTAAACAAACAACCCCCTCCCTCCCCGCTATAGGCTTAAACCTGAGGACATATATTTGATTTTTCATGTACTGTTGGTATTTTTTTGAAAGCAGTCACACTCGACGTCTCATCTATCATTTTCCTCTTTGACAGTGTTCAAGTTAATGAAATGACTGTAAATACACAATTTAATTAGATTTTGGGGCTCATTAATTGTATTGGAAATTTGTTTAAATTAGGTGGCAAGTTTCTATTCAGATGGGATAGTGGTAAATTGATATCTGTATCACCTTTATTTGTTTATCATATTTTACAGTAGAAGTCAAATAGTATTCTTCTTCTAATTAGGGGAATGTTTTTAGTAACTACAACCTTTTTGTCTTTCTGTTATAGTGTCTTGAATGCCATTCTATTATTGGATTCTTATCTTATGAGTTGGGTAACTGGCAAAGTGAAGGGCACCCATGACATGTGACTGTTGTAAAATCTAGTTTTATGGGAAATGCTGAAGACAAATTGCATCCCTGGTGGGTAGGATTGGTCTTGGAAGGAGTCAGATATTGACAAAGTTCATGACCAGAGGATTTGAGCCAAAGAAAGGATCCCCTTAAGAAATTGTCAGAGTATGGGTGCACAATTTTGGTTGTTGTATGAGAGTTGCAAATTCAAAATAATCATAGTGTAGGATGCACATTGTAGGGATTAACTTTAGATCCAATCAAAGTGGTGACTTATATATGTATTGCGGATGTTTTAATATTCTACTTGCATAGATGCAATGTAGTGACATGGGTGCATTGTTCCAATATTTGATTGTGCTAAGTTGCTAACATGCTGTCATGCTCCCTTGGCATGTGCACTTTCATTGTGGACACACAACATAACATAATGTGGACGAGGTAGCATGGATGGACAAGTTAACAATTCATTGCATGGAGGAGTCCAATGGAAATAGTGGATTGTATTCCTTTTTTCCTTACTTAAAATGAAGAGATGCAATTGTGATAAATGTAATTACAAGTAAAATTCATGTATCATAAACATAATCCTGAGGAAAATATCATTTTTGAAGCATTTATAAATACATTTTTCTTGGTTTTTTGCTATAATAAAGGATGCATTGATGATTTAAACTTATTATATCTTTTCTTGATATCTGATACATCCCTATTCACATGTTATTTATCAGTGTTAGGAAAGTTTTTAATTATAGTTTATATCCACTAAAAATTGCAATTCATGGTATGAGCTATGTATTTTTAATAGGAGGAATGCGAAGATGAGGAGATTTCAGTTACTCCAGAATTTGGTCTTTATGTAAGGGATACTTTCTTGTTGCCTCAGCTAACCTTTTCAGCAGACTGGGTCAGGTTTGAGATGCTCAAACATAACTTATCTTTTGAAGAGGGTCATACTTTTCAGTGGAGCTTATCTAACATAGAATACTTAAAGAGGTAATCAAAGTGGTGACTTAGATATGTATTGCAAATGTTTTAATATTTTACTTGCATAGATGCAGTGTAGTGACATGGGTGCATTGTTCCAATATTCGATTGTGCTACGTTGATAACATATTGTCATGCTCCCTTGGCATGTGAACTTTCATTGTGGACACATAACATAACATAATGTGGAAGAGCTCGCATGGATGGACAAGTTAACAATTCATCGAATGGAGAAGTCCAATTGAGACAATGGATTGTCTTCCTTTTTTCCTTGTTTAAAATGAAGAGCTGCAATTGTGAGAAATGTAATTTCAAGTAAAATTCATGTACCATAAACATAATCCTGAGGAAAATATCATTTTTGAAGCATTTATAAATACGTTTTTCCTGGTCTTTTGCTATAATAAAGGATGCATTGATGAGTTAAACTTATTATATGTTTTCTTGATATATGATCGATCCCTTTTCACATGTTATTTATCAGTGTTAGGAAAGTTTTTAATTATAGTTTATATCCACTAAAAATGGCAATTCATGGTATGAACTATGTATTTTTAATAGGAGGAATGCGAAGATGAGGAGATTTCGGTTACTCCAGAATTTGGTCTTTATGGAAGGAATAATTTCTTGTTTCCTCAGCTAACATTTTCAGCAGACTGGGAATCAAAGTGGCGACTTAGATATGTATTGCGGATGTTTTAATATTTTACTTGCATAGATGCAGTGTAGTGACATGGGTGCTAAGTTGCTAACATACTATCATGTTCCCTTGGCATGTGCACTTTCATTGTGGACACACAACATAACATAATGTGGACGAGCTAGCATGGATGGACAAGTTAACAATTCATCAAATGGAGGAGTCCAATGGTGACAGTGGATTGTCTTCCTTTTTTCCTTGTTTAAAATGAAGAGTTGCAATTGTGAGAAATGTAATTGCAAGTAAAATTCATGTATCATAAACATAATCTTGAGGAAAATATCATTTTTGAATCATTTATAAATACGTTTTTCCTGGTTTTTTTCTATAATAAAGGATGCATTGATGAGTTAAACTTATTATATGTTTTCTTGATATCTGATACATCCCTGTTCACGTGTTATTTATTAGTGTTATGAAAGTTTTTAATTATAGATTATATCCACTAAAAATGGCAATTCATGGTATGAGCTATGTATTTTTAATAGGAGGAATGCGAAGATGAGGAGATTTCAGTTACTCCATAATTTGGTCTTTAAGGAAGGAATACTTTCTTGTTGCCTTAACCAACCTTTTCAGTAGATTAGGTTAGGTTTGAGGTACTCAAACATAACTTCGGTTTTGACGAGGGTCATACTTTTCAGTGGAGTTTATCTGACATAGAATACTTAAAGATATTATTGCTTTCCCAAGTGAGTAAAATTCTGATCATTTTGTTGTCTTTAGGTACCAATTATTCGCATCTTTAGGTACCAATTATTGGCATCTTCATATCTTGTGATTTTGTGTGTTCATTGATATGAAGTTCCTCGGAAAAATAAGTATATGCTTTAAATTTGAATGCCTCAACTTGCTATGGGATTTTCTTTTGCTGATATTTAATTATGCTTTAAACAACTTACCAATTTACAGACTTGCAGTAGACAAGAGGGAAAGTTTTGTTTCTGACTCTTTGTTTTTGATGCAGTTATGCCATTGGGCTTTGAAATCCTTTCAGGAAGGACTCTTCTTTGGACTATGAGAATGATAGTGATGAAGAATGGGAAGAGGTACTCATCACTAAATCTCTTTGGTAAGAGTATTTGTAGTAATTTTTTAACTTTCTTACTTTGTTAAAAATTTCAGGAAGATACCGGGGAAAGCCTTTCTGACTGTGACAAGGATGATGAGGAAGAAAAGAATGTGGTTGACTCATATAAGTTTAAATCTAAGGAAGATGATGACAGTGATGAGTTTTTTGTACCTGATGGATATATTTTTGAAGATGAGGTAAATTCTACAGAAAAAAGTTGTTTGATGGGGTTCTTTATGGAGTACATAAAAGGTGTTTAGTATTATTTTAGTGTTTCCTATTGCAATGTCCAAGTTTTATTTGGGGTAATTGAAGGTTCATCCCCTTGTTTTAGTGTTTCTTGTTGCAATATCCTAGTTTTATTAGGTGTAATTGAAGGTTCATTCCCTTGTATTGTTGCTGGAATTTACCTCAAAAGCAGGGTTATTATAGAAGTATATAAGTTGAAAGAAATCATTTAATTACTTAGGGGATGTATATAGTTGAAGATATTTATTGGCCCTGATGACTATTAGTAATCCATCGAACTACACATCTAATGGAGTTACAGGAAGGGATCCTGACAGAGCTATTGCTATAAATGGTTGTTATATTAACCTTTTTTTATTATCTTCTACAACCTCCCTATGGGCTATAAGCTCTTCATATTTTACCACACTTACATCATTTCCCTCTCCTTCAAAACTTTCTTTAAAATCTATAGAAATATTAATGTTGTTCTCCTTTTACTTATATCCTCAATGGGGTTGCTTCTTCCTTCCCCTAATCCACACATTAATAAACAAGAAAAATGTTCATTAAACTCTTGTCCTCATGGGTATGTCCTCTAGGGACTCTACATGCTTGGATGCACAATAGACGATTTCTGCATTATCATCCTTTTCCAACTCTAGTAGAAAATCAAATATCTACTACTCATCATTTTATCTTAGCTCCCTTGCATGGATATTTAGATTCACCTCCTCTCCGTAGAAGGTTTCCTCAATATCTTATCTTTTGACACATCAATGTTGTAATATGTAGAACATTTAATGTACATAGATCCAACTTTAGGATATTCATCAAAGACTTTAAAATGCATTTAAGATGTATTTTGATGATGATGATCCACTTGATGGACAACCTATAATTTTTTTCTATTTTGTATATTCCATTGGAATTCCTATGCATAATTTTATTTATGTAAAATGTTTTAATGACATTGAATGATAAAACTACATTTCATGGTATTATATGTATAATTTATATTCATTTTTTTGTATTTTTAATATAGTATTATGTTATAGTTGTAAAAAAAACTATCTCTTTTTATCTATATTTTATTTATGTGATTGTTATATTTTTAATTATATATAAGTTTATGAGAGTTCCTTAAAATGTTTAAAGCACATGCTTCTCTTTATTTCATTATTTCAATAAGGTAAAATACATGTTTATCTTTATTTCATTGTTTCAATAATTTACACAATACAATGAAAAAGCATTACAATTTTTCTTGTGCTAATTTTATTTATTTCATTGTTTCAATAATTTACGCAATACAATGAAAAGCATTACATTTTTCCTTATGCTAATTTTAGTTACATGGAAAATTATACATAGCTCTCAAGAATTAGTTTATCATAAATACTAGTTACTGGTAAGTTGTAATAGTAATAATTATGTAGTTTGTAGATTGCTATCTATCATAAATTTGTTTGAATATCATCATTTTCAAGCAATAAAAACTTATTAAAGGGTGCTAGCTCAATGGTAGAGTGCCTGCCTAATTATAGGCAAGAGGTTGGTGGTTCGATTCCTCCGCGCCCTATCATAAATTTGTGACTACAAAAATGACTAAACTCACATATATACAACTATTAGTAGCTAATTTCCCGTATCTTAGTTGTATTTAGCATAGTCATTAATATATTAACATCTAGTAGTTTATTTAGTCGTATATTTGGTCATTAATTATTGCAATCAATGAGTAAATCAATGACTAAATCAATGACTAAATCCGTGACTAAATCTGTGACTAAATCAATGAATAAATCATTAACTATCAATGACTAACACAATGACTAAATCATTGTCTATCAATGAATAAATCAATGACTACTAAGTCAAGCTATTAATGACTAGTGAAATACGACTAGCTATAAGATAGTGGAAATTAGCTACTATTAGTCATCAACTCAAAAAAAGTCGTTTATAGCCTGATTTTAGTCATTTTTTTAGTCATTAATTTCTCATTTTGTACTAGTGTAAGTACAAATACTAGGCCCCAGTGACATGGGTGGGGGAAACACTTGGTCATTAGGCCTTAAAGGAAGTTGTTGACCATTTAGGACCAAAATTGATGCCTCCAACCACCACTCATGAAGTTGAAAGTGAATCCTTTGAATCTTAATGGATATATACATGCCATCATAATTTTTTGAGCACTACGTATGCATCTCAAGGCCATGGACATGGTCAGGGGAGGAAACTATGGCCTTGGGCCCTAACTAAAGCTTCTAGGAATCCATGGATATGAAGGATGCCTTAAAAAATTACACATGGGATCTCATAGGTATATTTGGTCTATGAATATGGATGTTAGTGGAATTAGGTGGTTTTGAGAAGTAGGTACATAATTTCGAGACATGATTGAGGGAATATGCTCGTTACTTAGGTCATAATGGAATATTGAGGTACCCATGTTAATGAACAATTCCTAGAAGCACCACACATGACCTACTCAATGTATTCTTGGTATCCAAGAAAATATGTGCATGCCTTTAATATGTTTTGAGCATTAGATATGATTATTAAGGCCTCATCTTGGTCAAGGGAGGAAATCCAAGACTCAATCCCTAAAGAACCTTTTTGGAATCTATGGCTATGCATGTGTATTACTCACTATCCCTCTATTCCTTACTCATTGGCCCTCCCTGCCTTTGTATTTCCATCTCTCCTTATCTCTATGTGTGTGTGTGTCTCCCCCCCCCCTCTCTCTCACAACCTCCCTTTCTCTATCTATCTATATTTATGTGTGTGTGTGTCCCTCCCTCACTCCCCATCTCTCATAAACCCTCTCCACCTTCTTTATACCTCCCTGATTATCCCTCCCTACATCACTATCTCCTTATTTTTCCTCCCTCCCCTCTCTCTCATTGTTTCTCACCCCTCCCCCCTCTCTCATTGTTTCTCCCCCCTCCCCCCTCTCTCATTGTTTCTCACCCCTCCCCTTCTATCTCCCACACAATCTCTCTCTATGTGTGTGTGTGTGTGTGTCCCTCCCCCCTCTCTCACACATAACATATCCATCTCTCTATATCTATGTCTGTGTGTGTGATCCTCCCTCACTCCCCCTCTCTCATAACCTCTCTTCACATTCTCTATACCTCCCTCACTATCCCTCCTCCCCCACTCTCTCTCTATCACACACCCCTCCCCTGCTCTCTATATCTATCACCCCTTCCCCTCTCCCTCACATGCAATATCTCCCTCTATGTGTGTGGGGGGGGTGGGGGGAGTTTGTGTCCCTCTCCCTTCTCTCTATCTATATCTATGTGTGTGTGTCACTCCCTCACCCCTCTCTCTTATAGACTCTCTCAACCTTCTATATACCTCCCTCACTATCCCTCCCTCCATATCACTCTCTCTATCATTCACCCCTCCCCCCTGTGTGTGTGTGTGTGTGCCGCTCCTCCCTCTCTCTATATATCTATGTCTATGTGTGTGTGTGTTGCTCCTCCCTCTCTCTATATATCTATGTCTATGTGTGTCCCTCCCTCACTTCCAATATCTCATAACCTCCCTCCACTTTCTCTATACCTCCCTCACTATCCTTCCCTCCATCACTCTCTCTCTATTTCTCACCACCTTCCCTTCTCCCTCTATTTCTCACCCATCCCCCTCTTCCACATAATCTCTCTCTCTATGTGTTTGTGTGTGTGTGTCCCCCCTCTCTCATAAAATCCCTATGTCTCTCCCTTTCTCTCCACCTTCTATTTACCTCCCTCACTATTCCTCCCTCTATCAATCTCTCCCTCCCTTATCCCTTAATTACCAGCCCTCTATGCCATTATCCCTCTACCCTATCCTCCCACCCTCTCAACTTGTATCCCTCCCTCCCTATCTCTTTTCACCCTCCCTCTCCATGTTTCTATCTCTCACAACCTCCCTCTCTCTCCATCAGTCAACCATCCACCCTTTGTCTTTGATACCATCTCTCTCTCTCTCTCTCTCTCTCTCTCTCTCTCTCTCTACATGTGTGTCCTTGCCCCCTTTCTCTCCTTGTGTCTATCCACCCCCCTCTCACACACACACACCTTCTATCCTTACCTCACTATCTCTTTCCTTCACTCTATCTACATCCCTCCCTCGGCCCCCCTCCTCTCTCTCTATCTTATTCTCTCTCTCACACTATGTACATCATTATCTCACTCTCTCTATTATACTCCCTTCCTCTATGTTTTCAATTGATGCCTTCTCCTCAACCCCCTACCTCATTATGACCCATATTCTCTATTTTAATTGCATCTAATTTCCTTCTCTTTAATTCTACCTCCTTCGCCTCTCTCCTCCAACAAACCCTATTCCTCCTCTAATGCTCCATATCCACCTTTAAATTTACCAATCCTCTCTATCATCAAACCATCACCCACTTCCTCCCCTCCACCTTATCCCCCTTTGTCACTCAAGTCTCGTGTACTAATCCTAACCCTATATGTATTCAACACCTCTTCTCCTCCTAATAGTGCTCTCAATCCCCACTCCCCTTCACCCTTGTAACCCATCATGTTCCCATTCCATTCATATTTATCCACTTGAATTTACAACATATTCCTAGGACCTTCACCCTTCCCCAACCCCTCTCAAATATTAACCATACTCACTCATACTTACAACATCGTCCTAGCCCCTTAACCCTTCTCCACCCCTTCTCAACTATTAACCATCCCCACTTGAACTTCCAACATCCTCCTAAGCCCTAGACCCTTCCCCACCCCCTCTCAACTATTAACCATCCCCACCCGAACTCCAAGCATCCTCTTAGGTCCTTGACCCTTCCACACCCTATCTCAACTATTAACAATACATTTGATGTCTTGTAGATTGTGTTAGATTTTTTTCTCTACATAATTCACACACGTTATATAACTACATAACGCGTACACATTTTGCAGTTCTATAATTCGCACACATTTTGTATTTATATAACACGCACGTGTTTTCCAATACTATAGCGGGGGGATTTAATTTGAATTTAAACATGCCAATTCACTTGCTCCTGTGTCACCAATGGTCCTATGTGTATGGTTTGGAGTTTGCTTTGGTAATACCAAACATGTGCTATGGTATATGACCAGCATAGATCCAAATCCTAGGCTCTATCAAGCACCGAGAGGGATCAAATCTCTAGAGGTGCAAACCTCTTTTTAGGTATTGCACTCAATGAACTATCAACTTTGGTGTGTTCTATATATAGCCATTGATTTGATTCAAACCAAAAGACACATCTTTTTATTTAAGGTACACATATAATATTTTTATTATTAATATTTAATATTATTTATGGCCGACATATAATATTTTTTATTTTGTTAGGAACGAACATTACAACAGTTCCACATACATGGTTTTAAAACCATATGCAAGACCCTCTTACAACCATGGGTTGTTTAGGAGGCCTTCCACATGGTTTTAAGCCTTGCACATGGTCTTAAAACCATTTGCAAGGCCCTCCTAAACCATGTACAATAAAACCATGGGTTGTTTAGGAAGCCTTGCACATGTTATTAAAACCATGTGCAAGGCCCTCCTAAACCATGTACAATAAAATCATGGGTTGTTTAGAAGGCCTTGCACATGGTTTTAAAACCATGTGCAAGGCCAACATTCTTTTGCGGATAGTTCAATTTTTTATTTTTTATTATTTTGTTAGGTAGGAACATTACAACATCTCCCCCATATTGTGTTTTTTTTCTCACCCACATTTTCTTTTGTGGATAATTAAGTTTTTAATTTTATGTTGTTTTGTTAGGTAGCAATATTACAACATCTCCCCCATATTAGGTTGTTTTTCTAGCCGACGTTTATTTTGGCCTATAATTTAAAAAAAAATTATTATTAATAAAAATAACATTACATAACGTTATGTAACATTACATAACGTTATGTAACGTTACAAGATATCCCCCATGTTGTGTTGTAGAGTGCCTCTCGACGCAATAAACCATAACTAATTGGATAGTTCTTCTAGTTTCTGAAGAAGTCGTTGTTTACGCACTCGTTACAGTATGCTACACACGATCATTTTTTACAAAGTCTTAAAAATAAATAGGAATTTTTTTGTAGATTCTAAATATGTAATTTAAAAAACAAATATTATAATTTCCTATTTTTTTTCAATTTCTATTGTTTCCTAACTCCTTAACTCAGAAAACATGTTGTTAATGTTTTTTCCATAACTGTTTCTATTCTTAATCATTTTAAAAAGAAATTATGTGGTGCACTAGAAGAAATTGACCTATAAATTCTTTAGAACCCCATTTCATGGTTATTTCATTAATACCTTCAAAGGATGCACCCACAAAAGATATACCATTTTCGAGGAATGATCACTTAAAAAATTATAAAAAAATTACAAATAATTTTATTTTCAAAAAATAGCGTTGCACTAGTGCTATATGTTCTCTACATCCCTGCAAATGTTTGTATCTCGAAACCATTATTTAGGCCCTCAAAGGATGCACCCACAAAAGAATATTCCTTATCATTTGCCTAAAAAATAAAAAGTCATTGTTAGAAAACATGAAACTTGACATAGTTATAAAAAAATTCAATGCATAAAACTTATAATTCGGAAATGTGATTCAATTAGGCTACATTTAATTTGTTTACTCAAAGCTATATATTTGTGTAATTATTTCAAAAAAAACAATTAAGTTGAGGGATTCCTGATTTTTCAGTTTTCTATTGCATATAACGTGCCAAAAGTGACCCTCATTAGATTGCACTCACCCATTTGTTTATTTGTTCTATGAACAAAGAAAAAAACTTGAAAATGTTTAGGGACAAAAATAAACAAAAAATGTAAACAAATTTATGGTTTAGAGAAGAATTATTTACAAGTTTTGTGCATGTATCAACATACCAATCAGGCGATGCAGATGTCTAGGACCAAGACAAGGCATTGAAAATTGTATGTGGTATGCAATGTAGATGTTGTGTTGAGTTTCCTTCTATGTACAATTTTCCAAAAATGGAAAGCAACTGCAATCACTAAGGCACTTGGATATTATCAATGGAATTAATTGGTGTAAGCATAAATGTGCACTGTATTCCAAGGTTGTGAAGCTTAAATATTGTGGCCAAGATGTTATTTGTAACTATTTCGAAAGAGATCATTGAAATTGTTACAGTAATGTTAGCGCACCATTGGCATGTTGAGGGTACAATTTATTGTCATGTTTCCTGTTTCCAAAACACATTCAAGGAAATAATCATATCTTATTGCATTATTTTATCTTCAAATTGAACAATGAGGAAATCTAGTTGGCACTAGGCAGTTGCGTCTATTGCAGACTCTTCAAAATTGAACTACAAAGACATTTCTTGGTTTCAAGGTCCCTTCCACATGTGGCATGGAAATTGGTATTAGATTTTCAGAGATATATGAATTGGCATCCATTTAACACCACAACAGATGCATGGGAAGAAACAGATGGAAAAATAAAACATGCATAGCTAGCAAATGAGATATTTTATTTAAACGGAGAGAAAAGCAAAGAGCAATTACAAGTGAATGAAAACAAAATCCAAGGAAATCAAATTGTACAAACTCAAAGTTGTTGTTGGAACAGACTTTGTCTTATGCAAACTAAGGGGACCTTGTAACCAATAAATATTTTGGAACATATTTTTTAATAGCATTTTTGCAATAACTTACTTTCTACGCAAACGCAGAATATTTTCTAACTAATCAACTTTTACAATGGACTATTGCAGCTGTAAAGTAAATAGATTCTCTAAATGACAAAATATACAGGAAAAATACATTTTTCAAAGAGAGAAACAAATGGTAGGGGAACACCAAATTTCTAAAGAAAAATAATTTGCATAATCCATTATTGCATCAAATATTGGACTTATTTGCATAGGAAACCCAGAAAAATTGTCATGCTAATTCAGAAATTCAACTATGCAATAAGCAATTAGATAAAATATTATATACTTTGTTTTGTCATTTGTAAATTATGTTTGTATTTTTATGCATTCATCATATTTGTTCACTGTTATAATTCATCTTATATTAT
Organism: Pseudotsuga menziesii; assembly: GCA_001517045.1. Lineage (NCBI taxonomy): Eukaryota > Viridiplantae > Streptophyta > Pinopsida > Pinales > Pinaceae > Pseudotsuga > Pseudotsuga menziesii. The sequence continues at coordinate 150,445 of LPNX010152597.1, read as the reverse complement.
TTTCTTTGTGATCTATTCAAAAAATATTGTAACATCTTGCTATCAAGTGTTTATATCAAGAAGGTGTCTAAGGTGAAAAACGTTGACTACTTTTATGGATGTAATTTGTTACAAATCTTGATGATTTCTAGAAAGAAACCAAAACTAGGAAACTGAACAGAGCAAAAATTAAGAGAATGAGATGAAGAGAAACTACTTTCCTATGTTTTTCTAGTGTGAAACATAATGCAAATGTTCTCGTGTAGATTTTTCATTGAGCACATTGGAAAATATGATCCCTTGTTACAAATTGCATCTCTAGAATTTTGCATTAATTGTGATAAAGCCTCAGCATTCGAGAAATATTGTAGCAACAAGTCGACTCACTCACCAGCACAGCTCCCGACAACAACAATAGACTGACAGCATTCCTGAGGAATACTAAAACGTATTTCAAGATCCCAACGGAGTACCTCTGCATTATCAGGTAAAAAACTCCATTGAACTTTCTCTTGGTAATTCATTACATAATGTGTCTATTTAAAGAAGATCCATTCTTGAGAACAAATAAATTTGCAAGAAAATCTAGGAATTGACAACAATGGTCATATCCGCCCCAAGTCCTCTCCTTGTGGAAGTCCAATCATCCTAGTTCCAAAGAAAGATGGGACTTGGCGCATGTGCATCGACTATTAGGCTCTCAACAAAATTTTAGTGAAGAACATATACACTCTTCCACGGATAGATGAACTCATCGACAGTATGAAAGGTGCTAAGTTCTTTACGAAACTCGACCTTAGGTCAAGATATCATCAAATTCTGATCGAGTCCATCGATGTATGGAAAATGGATTTCAAGACCAAGAAAGGATTGTTTGAATGGTTAGTCATGCCTTTCAGTTTAACCAATGCACCTACAACCTCCATGAGATATATGGATTACCTTATATGACCTTTCATCAACAAGCAAGTCATTGTCTATCTCGACGATATTTTTATTTTCAGTCGATCATGGGAAGAACATTCCATACATCTTTGACAAGTCTTTGACACTCTCCAGCAACATCGAGTATATCTGAACATGGAAAAATGCTCATTTTCAATGACTAGCATCAAATATTTGGGGTATGTAATTGATTCTGCAGGAATTCACGTCGACCCAGAAAAAGTACAAATCCTCAAGGATTGGCCCATTCCTCAAAACATTCATGAACTAAGAAGTTTTCTTGGTTTATATAATTTCTATCGACGGTTCATACTTAGCTTCAATCACATCGCATGGCCTTTGAATCAGTTGACTAAAGGAAATGGGAAAATTGTCTTCAAATGGACACCGACGCAACAAAAAGCTTTTGAAAAACTCAAAAACAAGCTTTGTATTGCACCATTACTTGTGTTACCTAATTTGCATTAGCCCTTTGAGATTGAGATGGACGCATCGGACTATGCTCTCAGTGTAGTGATCACTCAATCAAGTCACCCAGTCGCGTTTCATTCTGAAACTTTCAATGACATTGTTAGAAGGTATTCGACATATGAAAAAGAACTATACGTCATTGTGCAAGATCTTAAGCAATGGAGACACTACATTCTTGGAAAGGAAACGATCATACTAATTGACCATAAACCTTTGCAATTCATTTTGTCCTAGTCGAAACTACCGAAAACTCGACAACTTAAGTGGATTAATTACCTACAGCAATTTTAGTTGGTAATTAAGTATCAAAAATGCAAAGCCAATGTCGCAGTCGATTGTCTCATCCAACCACCCATTAATCTACTTTATACAATAATGAGTATGCATGATTATGAAACCACCACTTGGCCACAATTGTATTTGGTAGACTATGACTTCTCCGCAATTCATCGACAGCTTCAGACTGACACGATGTCTACTACTGACTACTTCCTGAAGGAAAACTTATTATAAAAGCTTGGACAACTTTTTGTACCAATCTATGAGCATCGATAAAAGCTCATTTGGGATGCACACTACAACAAGACTGCAGAACATTTTGGAGTCGCAAAAACACTTGTTATCCTATAGAAGTATTTGTACTGGCCTTCACTTAAATATGACGTCAACAAGTACATTCAATCATGTGTGCTTTGTGCCATTTCTAAACCATCAAAACAACAACAAGGATTGTGCACACCCTTTTCAGTTCCTAGTATACCATGTGAATCTATTTCTATGGACTACTTGACAAGATATCCTACTACCAAACATTAGCATGGCACGATCTTAGTAATATTCAACATATTTTTCAAGATGACTATCCCTATACCATGAATGAAGATTATGACAGCACAACAGTCTGCACAACTCTTCTTTGAACATGTGTGGAAACATTATGGCCTCCCAACGACCATTATTTTCGACATAGATGATAGATTTGTCAACACCTTTTGGAACACTCTCTGGAAATAGCTCGACATGGTACTTTATTTATCGACAACCTTCCATCTACAGACAGACAAATAGATGGAAGTTGTAAATTGCTTGGTAGTACAACTTATTCAGATGTCCAACCATAAGCTTCGTCGAACATGGGATGACAATCTTCCATACATACAACACAACTACAATCGTGCTCAACACAGTTCTAAGTGTAAGAGTCCATTTGATATCTGTTATGGATTTCAACCCTCAATGCCTATCGACTTGATCAATTCCTCGACACAGTCGAATGACACCAGCTTCAAAGGATGAGAAGTTGAGAAAGCATTGAAATTCATATATCAAATCTACAACATCCAGAAGAAAGCACATGTGTTATGGAGAAAAATTCCTATGGCTTCAGGTGTACCACAACAGATAGAGAAACCACAGAAATTAATCCCTTCCAAATATGCAAGAGAAATAAAACATCTAACACTAAAGGATCTCGAGTCATACCTTATTCCGCACGGTTGAAGTAGATCCCTGTTGAGCTTTTTCCAATCCCGCTTGTGTTAGCAATTTACTCTCAACAACAGTAAATAAAGTAAGCATGCTATATAATATAGTGTTAGTCCTACTCTAGCATATATAATCAATAATGCATAAGGAATTAAACGCATCCATGGATTCAATATTCATTTAAATGCACATCATTAGACAGGAAAAGATATTTCTATTAATTAAATCGGAGATTACATAAGTGACAACCTCTGTCGGCACGTCTGCAAACTGAAGAAACTGAGTCCTCCACCTGGGCCTCCACCACCTCAATACTCCATCTCTTGATAGCAAGCTCACAAGCAAATGTAAGCTTGGGAAGAACAAAAAGTGATCCAAGGGATAAAAGGATGCAGACTCAAGTACAAGCAAGCTACGACAACAATGGACTATAGTTTTCTTGCTCTTCAATTCCTCCCCTTCAATGTATCCAAGGGGTTCCTTATATAGTGCTTCAATGGGTTAATGTAAGGTCAACTATGAGTGATCTCAAGGAATATGGAAGGCCAAGAGACAAGTGATTTGGATCCACATCAAGGAAAACTTCAAAAGTATTTGGACTTATGCACACATCCCAATGTACGTGGGTTTAACGGTAATATCTGCATATATATGCGAGTAAGGGATTAAAAGTTGTGTACAACAAATAATAAGTGTTTTGGGGAATGATATTGGAAACATAAAAGGTATAATATTGGTCCATGGGGTCCAAAGAGTCTGCAAAGGGATAGGGAAGGCCATAAAAGTGTGATCAACCATGTGTGGTAAAATCAACTGTAACAGATGCCCCCTAATGTGTGAGGTCAGAGGGGTAACATGATGGCCAAAATACATTATAAATGCATCCCATAAGTGGAGTGATTAAGAACCAAGTGGAAGAACTAGCCATCCATCAGTATAGTACGATAATCAATCTCTACATATGACTGCAAATACATATAGCAGTCTCGAATACATAAGAGTACAGTCGCCATGAATAGACATGATATACAAAATGTGACATGTGTGATCATCGCCACGTACAATATATAATAGATTAGAATCTCCATGATGAAGATATACAAAGGATCAATATCTCCATGAAATTTGAAGATATATAATGGATCAAGATATCCATAATGGCTGAAGATATCTGACATACACTAGAATCAAGTCACGAGAGCTGAAATCTCATGAACACTTCCACGATCAAGGAGGTGGCATAAGTGGAATTCCACCAATCTAGAAAGTATTCTACACAAACCGCTATGAATACATGTCCTACTATGTGAATAGAGGTGTCGAGGTCGAACATAGTAGTCCATCGTCTAATTACTAGTCATTGATGTATACCGTTAATAGACACGAGATCACCCACCGATAATGAAAATGGGAATCAAGGTACTAGAGTGAAATCTATCAAGTGCGAATAGATGTGTTGAGGTTGAACACTTGAAAGAATCCATCGATCAGGGGACATTGATGTATTCCTAAAACTGTCGATGGTGAGAGAACCTACCACTAATGATTCTAAATCTCAAGGCACTCAAATGACTCTAGAATCCTATCCCAGAATAAATGATCTGAAGTCGATGGGATGGAATCTGCTGGAATGAGGGAATTAAGGCATCCCCCATCAACCAACACAAGGTACTCAACAACGATGTATAATGTGGAAGGACTCGAACAAGATGTGCACAAACCAGTAATAGTATCGAGAATGGCTAACATGCAAAGTCAAGACAACTAAGGAATGTCCAACTCAGGCTTCAACTTCCTTCGAACAAGAGCATAAAGAAAAATGGTGACTAAATTTAGGTAGCATAGACTCGATATACAAAATGGGGACATCTCTATGACACAAGAGGAATCAACAGAGGGTCCATATGGACTGGAAGCTTAACTAGTCAGTGGATATAAACTCAGAGAAACGAGTACAACTCCTAAAGTCAAACTATTAACCCAGCCAATGGATGTGATATACAGTGCCTCTGTTGAAGGAGACACAACTTGACTGCTGCCAAAGATTACATCTTTTCCTGTCTGACTTTTTGGTTTTTGGTTTTTTTTTTAACTTTTTCAGATATTTTGAAAATCTTGAAAAAGAATAAAAGTGTTTTATAGTTACAAACATAGGAGGAGACGAGTGTCAAGGGGAAAACAAACTAGTTCCAAGAAGTGGAACATACCTATGCTCAATGCAAGGAAACATGTACATGATAATGACACTCGAGGGAAAGTCCCCTCCTGGTAAAAAAATGGGGAATAAAGCTGCAAAGGATATATAAAAAAGGCTATGCTTGGCTAGACATGAGACAAGCTCGAGCTACATGGCTGATAATCAAAGTCAAGGAAGCCAGTGTAAGGCTCAATAAGGCAAGCAAAACTCATGATAATGCAATTACAACTTGACATATACAAGAGAGTCCCATGGAAATGGATAGCATAAAGTTCAAGAGGAGTATGAAGCTCTTTCTCAAAGTCATGGCGGTACTATACAAAGGACTTCCACACCCTAAAGGAGAAATGTCGGCATGGGCACCAAATGCAAAACAGGATCTAACTAGGGTACCCATGTATGGCAAATCTCTACCAGTCACAACATGTCACTTCTAAAAGAAGCAAGAAGGTTTTGTGACAAGATGGAATGGGTTCGTACCTAAGGTTAAGATGAAATAGTCATAAGGTTATGCAAAGTGCAAACGGATGTGAAACCTAACCTATATACCAGTTTAGACATAATACCTGCAATAGGCACGAACAGGTCAAAGCCACGGCCAAACCGCACTCAAAATAGATTCCTACACCATCAAAATATTTCAAACGGTCCAAAACGGTCAGAAATGGTCAAAAACTATAGAAAGTGGGTAAAAATTTTGAAAATTTTCTAGGGACAAAGAGGTACAGACTCAAGTACAAGCAAGATACGACAACAATGGACTATAGTTTTATTGCTCTTCAATTCCTCTCCTTCAATGTATCCAAGGGGTTCCTTATATAGTGGTTCAATAGGGTAATGGAAGGTCAAATTCGAGTGATCTTGAGGCCTATGGAAGGCCAAGAGACAAGTGATTCAGATCCACATCAAGGAAAACTCCAAAAGTATGTGGACTTATGTACACATCCCAATGTATGCAAGTTTAAGGGTAATATCCGCGTATATATGCGAGAAAGGGATTAAAAGTCACGTACAACAAATAATAGGTGTTTTTACGGATGATCTTTGAAACATCAAAGGTACAATATTGGTCCATGGAGTCCAAAGAGTCTGCATAGGGACAGGGAAGGCCATAAAAGTGTGATCAACCATGTGTAGTAAAATTAGTTGTAACAACAGGAAATGTTGAAATGATATAATGCAAAATCTAAGTATTGACATGACAAGAATCATATTCCTCATTCATTCCAAATTGGGGATCAGTTCTGGCTACATCTAAAGAATGAGTGCTTCACTGGTCCATATAGAAAGTCAAAACCTTTGCGATATGCTCCATACAATATCCTTAAATAGATTGGAGAAAATTATTTTCAGCTTTACATTCATGCATGCCTTGGCCTACATTCAATTTTCAATGTAGATCTACTTCAACCATACCATGCACCATTGTTGGAACATAATGACTTGCATACAAGAGAACCTCTTCAAGAACGTCTTCTTTGTGACATCATTATGGGATGAAGCATACGCTATACAAGGATGAACTCCATTTCCATGTTTCAAGTGGATAAAGTTAGACAGCTCCCTACACAAGGTAAATGGTACTCTACTACTGAAGTAGCCAACAAGTTTCCTCACCTGAACGAATACACAATGGAGACCATTATTTCTTAAGGAAGGAGGAATGATCTAACCAATAGTTGGCATGTTGTTGAACTTCGACAAAGTCTAGCACTTTGACTACTTCAACTATTTCGACAGGTTCAACATTGGCTTCGACAAGTTCAAACCTTGACACAACCGACCTCGACAGGTTTCGCGATCAACATACAACATTTTGACATGCCTTGTCGGCACATGTCAAACATCAACGGAGTGTCTCTTTCTTCCAGTCGTCAGCGACGGTTGAACTTATGAACCGTTATAACTTCTTATAATTGAACGTAACGAGTAGTCACCCAAGCGTCTCAACATGTTATATAAACATGTACATTATTGTAACAAGCGACAATATTTTCATGAAGAACTAATATAGAAATTGGTTCAAACTCTTGCATATTGTTTGTATGCATACTTTATGCCGATATAGTGTATTTCCTACTTTACTTGTTCTTTTTCTAAGCTTCCTCCATAGCAGTGCTCGACTCATTTAGTCGGGTGTTGTCCCCAACGTGCACCTGGGCACGGCTTGGATCATAGAACCTCATGGGCCGCTCCTAGCAATATTTTTGAACATATACATTGGCACTTGTCTAGGGGCGCTCGCACGAAGTTGGTTCCACTTTTTGGTGCCACTTAGGAAATCAGAAACACACTTCCGAAGTGTAAATCAAGAACGCATATGCGTTATTGATGGTACGTTCAGAATAACCCGAGCCCAAACACAAGGCTAAGGTTCGTGGAAATATATATCGCATATCCGATATATCGCATTCACGTTGTCTAATTTTAA